>JAWQUT010000935.1:93977-109268 GCA_033807755.1 Ellobium chinense
GGTTGGAGCATGTACCTTGGTGATTTTGAGTAAAAAGCTGAGAGAAAATCATGTATCAAACTGTTCAATGATTTCTGTTCAACATCGTCATGAAGTGTCCATTTGACCTTGTCACATCTCTGTGCCTTGAATCTAATCTTGCAGTGAAACGTTTGGACCCAAGAGTATAATAATATATTGGTCAGCCTTTAATCATTGTTGCAGTGAAATATTTGGAGGGCAGTCAAAATTAATGCGTGAGAATCTCAGCCTTAACTTCAGGCTTCAGCCGAGAATTTGTGAGATAATTGGGTGAGGTGGTGTGGGGAATGAAGTATACGCCCGTTGATTCCATAATGTACTAATTATTTCTGGGAACTCAAGAGTTGGCCGCTGGTGAGATCTGGAGCAGACCATAGTAAAGAGGCAATTTCAAACAGGCGACGACTCTCCAGCAATATTCTAACAGACCACACTCTAGCCATATTACCAGACAGACATCTTCTCCCTCAAGAGATTTTGCACATCACTATTCAGGTGATCTTCAGGTCCCACCACTATTCAGATGGTATTCAGGATATATCACTATTCAGGCTGCATTCAGGATATATCACTATTCAGGCTGTATTCAGGTTATATCACTATTCAGGCTGTATTCATGATATATCACTATTCAGATGGTATTCAGGATATATCACTATTCAGGCTGTATTCAGGATATATCACTATTCAGGCTGTACAGGATATATCACTATTCAGGCTGTATTCAGGTTATATCACCATTAGGCTGTATTCAGGATATATCCCTATTCAGGCTGTATTCAGGTTATATCCCTATTCAGGCTGTATTCATGATATATCACTATTCAGGCTGTATTCAGGATATATCACTATTCAGGCTGTATTCAGGATATATCACTATTCAGGCTGTATTCAGTGTAGATAACCATCCAGGCGATAATTAGGACGTGCCACTGTTCATGCAAAATCCTAGACATACCACTCACTGTCCGAGTGATAATCAAGACAGACCAGTACTCTGGCAATACTCCAGGTCAATCACTATCCAGAGATCATTTATAACACTCTCAATCGAGCTGAGTATTGTAATGATTTTATTCCGGCCAGACCACACTGAGATATTTCACTCAGACTATATGAGGTATACCACTCAGACCACACTGAGGTATTCCATTCAGACCACACTGAGGTATTCCACTCAGGCTATACTGAGGTATTCCACTCAGGTCACACTAAGGTATTCCACTCAGACTATACTGAGGTATTCCACTCAGGTTATGCTGAGGTATTCCACTCAGGCTATGCTGAAGTATTCCACTCAGACTATACTGAGGTATTCCACTCAGGTCACACTAAGGTATTCCACTCAGACTATACTGAGGTATTCCACTCAGACTATACTGAGGTATTCCACTCAGACTATGCTGAAGTATTCCATTCAGACTATGCTGAAGTATTACACAGACTGTACTGAGGTATTCCACTCAGGCCACACTGAGGTATTCCACTCAGACTATACTGAGGTATTCCACTCAGACTATGATCCAGACAGTAATTATGACAGGTCATTATGTTCATAATGTTCCAAAATGACCAGAAGACCAGACTAGGACTAGGAGGTTATTCCAGCGAGACAAGCTTACAAGTTGTATTCCAAACAGGTATTTCAAACCACTATCTAGGCGGTATCCAAACAGGTATTTCAAACGACTATCTAGGCGGTATTCCAAACAGGTATTTCAAACCACTATCTAGGCGGTATTCCAAACAGGTATTTCAAACCACTATCTAAGCGGTATTCCAAACAGACAACTATGATATTGGAATTCCGGAGGTAAGTGAAGTCAACTGTCCAAGCGGTTTCAGACAGACTCACTATTCAGGCGACATTCTGGGTCTTTTTCCTGGATTTATTTTAAACAGATCGATCATTTTCCAGCTGATGCTGAAAATTCAATGTCTTGCACCCATAGACGCTGTGTTGTGTTTGATAGAGACTGTCAGCCTAAGTTCATGTAAGACAAATGTACTTCACCTGTTCCCCCCCNCCTCTCGATGCTCCACCCTCCATCTCTTTTCCCAGCCACCGCCCCTGCCTGCAATTTGTTCGTTCCGCTTCTCCATGTGGTTAGTTTTGCCGTGTGTGAGTGTAGCGTGCAGAGCAGTGCTTGTAAACAATGAACCTACATGAATTATGGTATGTTAGAGAAGAGCGGCATCTGTCTGTAAACATTCTACAAGGGGAGATAATGGAGTCAGTATGAAGTGCCGTACACACACACATCTAAGCAATCAGGGAAATGTCAGCAGGTGAAAACATTCCATTGGATACAAACTAAATATTCAGACCTTAATACATTTGTGGGCGAAGCACTCTAAGAGGAAAAAAAAACCCCACAGGTTTGGTTTGCTTGTTGGTTGGTTAATTTATTTGTTTGTTTGTTTTGTTTTTTGTTTTGTTTTGTTTTGTTTTGTTTTGTTTTGTTTTGAAAAGAAGCCGTTCAACTTAAGAGAGTACATTTCATACAAGGCACATATTATTAGTTTATCTATGAATGGACGCAGAACTGGAGGTGGCCCATTGAAGATTATGGAATCCAAGTTGTAAAAATATTTTCAAGTCATTTAATCTAGTGAGAGTTTCTCTTACAACCAGTCATGTGCCCAGATGACGACACACTAGTCGGTAAGTCTGGAGCTACCACTGTCCTCAGATTGTGTGCTGGGGGTGGAGCGGAGGTGTATTTAAATTTTTAGTGATTTCAGGTAAGATGCTTTTTTTCTGCACACTGGGGCCAGCACAAATTATCCCTGGAAAATGCTGCTTCCAACTTTTTTTGTTCAAACAAAATCAGAACTTCAACCCCTCACTTTGGCAGGCTGGATTCAGGTCATACGAGTCTATTTATACAATCTGTTCTTAGTAAGTTCATATCCTACGTTTATTCACTCTGATAGTTTTGTTGCACCTGGATGTGGTGAACAGTCCTGGTCATCAGCTGTATGTGAACAGTCCTGGTCAGTAGCTGTATGTGAACTGTCCTGGTCAGTAGCTGTATGTGAACAGTCCTGGTCAGTAGCTGTATGTGAACAGTCCTGGTCAGTAGCTGTGTGTGAACAGTCCTGGTCAGTAGCTGTGTGTGAACAGTCCTGGTCAGTAGCTGTATGTGAACAGTCCTGGTCAGTAGCTGTATGGATACAACCTCCGTCGCTCGCAGATTTTACCTCGGGCCCAGGAGAAAAAGACATCAAATATTAGACCAGGCAGTGGTGTCTGAAATTAAACAGACTAAAGCCATCAACTCTGGATCTTCTTGTCGTACAATCAAGGCTCAGTCATGTAAACAATCATAACATTTGTTGTTTTAGTCACGTGGGAAGAGAGAGGAACAATAGGATGCACTAGTCACGTGGGAAGATAAATGAACAAATACATGGTGTTCTAGTCACATGGGAAGATGGATGGAAAAAGAAAAGATGGTGTTTAGTTACGTGGGAAGATAGATAAACAAATACATGTGCTATAGTTACGTGGGAAGATAGATAAACAAATACATGTGCTATAGTTACGTGGGAATGTAGCTAAAAATATACATGAGGCTATATAGTTACGTGAGAACATAGATAAATATGTACATGATGCTACAGTTACGTGGGAATATAGATAAACATATACATGGTGCTATAGTTACGTGGGAATATAGATGACCAAAGACATGGTGCTATAGTCACCGCAGAATTTACCCCGACACATTTAGCGTCCTTGTGTTTTCCTTCCGGGTCTAAACATTTTTGTATGAAAACAATGTGTGTGAGCACAGCGGCCGTTCTTCTGACACAGCTGGAGAATTCAACACTGTGTATATTGTACTTCCTACCTGCTCTGTCTTCTACTCAGATGTACTGACTTCAACACTGTGTATGTTGTACTTCCTACCTGCTCTGCCTTCTACTTAGATGTACTGACTTCAACACTGTGTATATTGTACTTCCTACCTGCTCTAGATCTGAAACGTTGCAGAAACATATTTGAGAATTTCCTGTAATGGGAGTGCCGATATATGAATCAAAGCTTGGAAAACCATATTGTTGCAGCTTTATTAACAGAATGTGGAAATATTCTACTCATGAAGTTCCTTGGGTTCACCCCAGTGTTATATTGTCATGTTACCCAGAATTTCATCGGCCCTTTGTGTACAACACAATTTTTCACCACAGTAACCCTGACTTTGTCTACAATACCACAGTCACTGTCATCACTGTCATCACTGTCATCACTGTCATGTGACGCATCAAGCTTAAAGTTTCAACTTCGGTGTCAGATTTTCCATTATATCCGCTTCTGACCAGAGAGGACCCTCTAATATACTAATCTCTAATTATCTGATAAATCCGCCTATGACCAGAGAATCCGCTAATATACCAGTCTCTAATTACCTGATATATTCACCTCCGACCAGAGGGCCCTCTAATATACCAGTCTCTGATTATCTGATATATCCACCTCTGACCAGAGAGGACCACTCTCTGATTATCTGATATATCCACCTCTGACTAGAAGACCCGCTAATATACCAGTTTCTGATTATCTGATATATCCGCCTCTGATTGTCTGATGTGTTGTATATTATCCGTCTCTGAAAATCTAATATGTCTGCCTTGATTGTCTAATAATTCGTATATATCCTCCTCTCAGTCTCAGGGGGAGGCGGAATGAACGTCAAAAAAAAAAAACCACTATGACTTGACAACGAGGAATGATTGTTATCTGCACTCAGCTCACATCAATTTCTTTAGAAAGTTCGGACTAGCCTAAAAAATTGTCGGCTCTGATATATGTTTCACTCATCCCCATAAAGGTCAAGTCTTTCCTTCACATCATTCAGCGACGGCCTAACCAGCGCACATCTTGACAACAGACCTATGTCATTTCCTCCCAGCACGATAGTACAGAAACAGATCTGGAGAAACATTGCCTCACCACAGTACACCACAGTACACCACACCACAGTACACCACACCACAGTACACCACAGTATACACCACAGTACATCCCAGTACACCACAGTACACCACAGTACATCACAGTACACCACAGTACATCACAGTACACTACAGTACATCACAGTACACCACAGTACATCACAGTACACCACAGTACATCACAGTACACCATAGTACATCACAGTACACCACAGTACATCACTGCACATCATTGTAGTGTGCCAGATTATATACATCATAATATGGACTTAATGTGCTACTCTCTACTATCATACGGATACGGTATGATTCGGTACGGTACAACCTATTGTAGTACAGACTTGGTACGATTCAACCTGGTTGTGGTACAGACTTGGTACCGTACAACCCACTGTACTGCCGTCTTATGACAAAAGGACACATATACAATAGAAATTGTATTGCATATTTGCCTTTTGTCATATGACGGCACTGTAGTGCACACTGGGTACCGTCCAACTCACTGTAGTACAGACATAGTTACCTTACAACCCACTGTAGTACAGACATAGTACCGTACATCCCACTGTAGTACAGACCTAGTACCGTACAACCCACTGTAGTACAGATTTAGTACCGTACAACCCACTGTAGTACAGACATAGTACCGTACAACCCACTGTAGTACAGACCTAGTACCGTACAACCCACTGTAGTACAGACTTAGTACCGTACAACCCACTGTAGTACAGACATAGTACCGTACAACTCACTGACTTTGAACGATACACACTGTTTAGTTGTAAAGATGTCATTTTTCCCCATTGTTGGCTATATAGGGTTTTACACCGTCATTAACTTATCCAAGGGTCTTTTGCCAAAATTCTTTCCACACATATTGCGAACCCTTTCTCCAAATTTTTACACATAGAAATGTGTCCCTAAATAAATTAGATTTTGAAAACGTTCACAGTGAATCAGGCTACCTAATATTTTGGACCTTTTTACACAATAAATAGGTAACCTTACCCATCTAGCAACAACCACACATTTTATACTTGGGTGGCTAAATCTCACCTATTCTGATCGATAAAATGTTTATTCACCTATCTAAGCCTTTGAATTGTAAATCCAACTCTTCCCCCCCTCTATAATATGGCAAATTCTCTGATTTTATAGGTACCATTTAAAGTTGCATACCAAAATGTTAGGTGCTGTTGGCATCGGTGTACGTAGGTTATAGCCAGTCACAGCTTGGGTTTGATATGATTATTCCATTCTGATATGGACTTAACACGGTAAACCCCATTGGTACAAAATGTGACTTGGTATGATCAACTCCATTACAATACAGTCTAGGTAAACTGCATGGCAATAGTATAAGAACTTCACAAGGTACATTTGATTGTGATGTGAATTTGGTCTGGTACACCTCGTGATAGTACAATCTTCATAAAGCATTTCATATTATACACTTTTTATGGCACACCACATAATGGCACGGACTTGGTACTCTACACTCCGATATAGTACATACTTGGTACTGCGCACTCCGATATGGTACATACTTGGTACTGCGCACTCCGATATAGTACATACTTGGTACTGCGCGCTCCGATATAGTACATACTTGGTACTGCCCGCTCCGATATAGTACATACTTGGTACTGCGCACTCCGATATAGTACATACTTGGTACTGCGCACTCCGATATAGTACATACTTGGTACTGCCCACTCCGATATAGTACATACTTGATACTGCGCACTCCGATATAGTACATACTTGGTACTGCGCACTCCGATATAGTACATACTTAAAACTGTGAACTCCAATATAGTACATACTTGGGTAGCTTCGATGAGTAGCTCTGAGGAATTGTTGTAAACATTGTCGAACTCGAAATGACTTTACTTGGTGCATCCTGTAACTCTCAAATTGATGAAGTCTTCTCAAGCAAGTGAGTATTTGAAGTACTTGAGCTGTTCCTGCCTCTTCACTAGCTGCAAAAGCTGAATGCATAGCCATTTGAGCAGTTTTCTCACGTTCCTCCTCCATGAGGATGGCTGAGCATGTCTTCTCTGTATCAAATTCTTCCTTGGGGGGCGTCATATCATCATCATCATATAGTTACTTTGGTGCCTAGGGATGATTACGATGATGTTTTCAGTTTCAGAGTAAGTTCACTGGACTGATCCTCTTCAAGCGGGCTGTTTTAGATCTCCTCACTTCTAATGCCTAAACCCGATTGCAGGTCTGGCAGCGAATATTGTTGGTCTGAAATGGTGAATTGTGGCAAGCATCGTTTTGGCAGCTGCACAATCAAGGAAAGTCAGAGTGAAGTTCGTATCTTTATCAACTTCTTTCGTTGCGCATGTCGCAGGGGCAGTCTCCAAGGCTGAACAACAAGTGGCTGGAATATTCTAAGTCTTTACAATTCTCTTTAGCCTGTCAGGAAGGACGCGGGGAAGAAGGTCTGCAGCATCGTTGTCTCAGGTCCTTGGATATCACAGCTTTTAAATATTAAAAAAAGAAGCAAAGGTCTTTATTATCCTCCTCTTTATCTTTTCGGGGAGCCATAAAAAGTGGGTAAACGGCGTTCTGTTCCTCAAAAAAAAATTACAGAGATTTTCCTAGGTCTGCACTATTTCTGCCCTGAAAGTGGGCTGCAGATGCTTCAAAAATCACCTCCCATCTTGCTACATTTCTTGACTTTGCAGGCCGTCAGAAGCCTGTAAATTATCAAGTTGGCTTTTGTCAGCTTCTGGTTTGCTACTACATGTTCACTCTCCCAAAGACTTTGTGCTATTGCCTGATGCAGGTTTTACCGACACTGTTTGATTCTCTCTTTGGATGGTGCCGGACTGGAAGAGCTGTTTCTTTCATCTGAAGTGAACTCATAGCTTGCATCTCCACTAAGAATCCTCAGCAGCTTCATCTAGTACATTCAGTGGTTCATTGTCGGATGAGTTGATTTCAATACTGTCAGTTTGCTGAATTACTGATGTCATAATAGGGTCCTTTTTTCACTAGGGGGCTCCTTATCTGATGAGTCGAACTTGGCGGTGATCTCTAATGCAGCGACACTGAGGTATACACTGTCAAAATCATCACGATTCATGTCGGTAGACTGTAACGAAAATTAAAAAGTATCCAAATATAACAAATGTACACGCCATTAGGTTGCAAAATATCATTATTACAGTATTTGATGTTGTTTTGAATTTAGGTTCCCACATCCCCTCTCTCCTGTTCCACAAACACACACATTCATTGATCTTTTTTTTTCTGTTGGAACAGAGAGAGATAGAGAGAGGGAGAAAGCGACAGAGAGAGAGAGAGAGAGAGAGAGAGAGAGAGAGAGAGAGAGAGAGAGAGAGGGAGAGAAAGGTGTGAATAGAAAACAAGTGGCGAGAGAAGGAAGGAAGGTAGACAGTGTGAAGAGAACCAGAATACTCCCACATGAGCTGCATTAAGATGATGAAATTGATCTACCTACATGAATGTTATCGTCTGATGAGGGCTTCTGTTGTTTACTTGCTGAAGGTCTGATGATAGATTTCCTTCTGGAAAAAGCTGTGAAAAAGCTCGGTACTAAGGGCCGAATGAGCAGTTTCTCTTGTATTCGTGATTGTCACATAGTCAACCTGGACATGCAGGGTATTAGTCGGATGATTTCAAAAATGGAGGATTAGGGAGGTTATATAAAGCCACAGTATAGTTAATACTTACTAAGAATCCCTACTAGGGTAGAGGTTCTGGGTTCAGTACTACACACTTCAAGGTAGTACATTGTCTTAGTGTTGCTCCACTGTATTTTACACCTCACCTTCCACTCCATGTCTGTGAGCAAGCATGAGGAAAATGCTATTGTGGTCAAGGGGATTTAATTGTTAAGTTAATGTCTTTAGGTCAAGGGTGACACTAAATATGTCGCCGTACCGTCTGTTAGAAATGAGAACAAAGACTTAAACACGGGTGAATAAATTAGATGTTTGCTTTTCTGTTTTGTACTTAAAGATCCATGACGGTTCCTGTGTGTGTAGTGTTTTACTATGAAATTATGCAGTGACTGCTGTTAAAGCCATCGCCTTTTCTCACCTCAATTCTATACACAACAACAAGACCATTGTTAGGTCTATTTTGAGTATTGAGTGCGAAGGGGAATCTGATGTTACAAGGTAAACTGACGAACGAATGAAACAGGGAAAACTCAACTAGATCTAGTTACACTGATCAAGAGTGAATTTTCGGAGCTCAGACCAAGAATAAAGATTCTACGAGGAGCCTGAACGCGTTCTTTTATTACACTCAATGAAGTAGTTAAAGAATAGTAACATGTAAATTCATTGTTACGGCCTTTGCACATCAGCCAGTTACGGCCTTTGCACATCAGCAAGTATGAAAGTTGTCGAATTTCTTCCTGCGCAAAAACCTTATCGTGAAATACGGGTTTAGCGCACGCAGAAATCAGTCAGTATTCTAGCTCGCGGTCCTGCGCAAAAGCCGTAACGCGAGGTAAGGCTTTTGTGCGGGCAGGTTTCGTGCTTTGTTCGAGATTATGAGCCTGCCCAAACGCCGTAACATGAGATACGGTCTTTGCGCAGTCACGGAAATGCCGGCTACAGATCTCTTTGTCACTGTATTTCACGATACAGCGTTTGCGTAGCCTTCATTAACGCAATATTCTTTGTTACGGTTCTTGCATCCTAATTAATATTAGGTCATTAATTGACATACTTGGAAATAGACTTCATAGAAGCATGCAGCACACAAAGACGAAACAGAATATGTCAAAAAGTAAGAGTCATAAAATTTCGAGTTACGGTCTTTGCGCAAGCATTCCTAATAACATGTCTTAGTGTTTCTGCCCTTTGACTTCCTGACCCTCTAAATGGGCTGGGTCACACTTGGGTCATGATTCCCAAATATTCTTCTGTTGATTTTTTTTCCGCCTCGGGAGGGATTTGAACCCGCAACTTCCAGTTCGTTAATTCTTTGCTTCATATCATCTCTGCCACCACGAAGCCATAGTAGAAATTACATTTTAAGTAGGCCTATATTTAAACTTACTGTGCAACATTCCACTGTTCACTACGCTTGGTCCATATCCATGCTATGTTCTTTTCCGCAATCTCTGCCAGATCCTTTTGAGTACGTGATCTCGCCTGTCCTCGTATTCCGAGCAACTTGAGTAGGTCGTAGACCGAGGTGCTCACCATACTCCTTGCCCCTACTTCCACAGCCATTACTCTAGCCGTTATTCCTGCTCTCCTTAGTTCGAGAACAAGGTCACTGTACTTGGCAGTTTTGTACGCATGATGCTCGTCCATCCTGGACTCAAACAGTACTGTCAGTTCAGTCAGAAGCATCTGCTTTATGCTTGCAGAATACACGACGATGTCTGGTCTTATATTGGTTGTTCGGATTGCCTCATGGCAAATCTACTGTTATTTGCTAGTCGTCCGTACTATCCAACACTGTTGCCACCAGAGGGCTGGCGGATTTGGTGGTGGACTTGCTACTGGTTGCCTGTCCAGCACGGAGGAAGTACCTTGGCACAAACTTGGCTATTTGTCTCTTATTTGTCTCTTGTCCGGCCTTGTCGACGGCTTCAGCTAATACCAGCAGGACTCTATTGTGGCGCCATGTGTACCGCCCTTGTGCCTGTGCCACTTAACAAGCTGATATCACATGCTTCAGGGTTTGCTTTCTATTGCAGAGTGGGCAATTATCATCTGTGGTCTGTCCCCATTTCTTGAGGTTTGCGCTAGTGATAAGAGGTCGTACACTGACCTGATGATGAAGCTTAATGACAATGGTGCCATGTGCCATAATAATATAATATGATGTTCCACGTCAGAGATCTTTGCAGCGCATCCTCCTACTGGCCTTGCTGAAGCTGTTGCACTTTCTGGACTCGTATCTCATCCTCTGTATCTCTGATTTCTCGGATGACCATGTCTCTTCGCTCTTCTTGGCCTGCCCTGGACCACTATTTAATTTCACTATGGCCAAATCCTGTTCTGTTGGTTTGTATATAGCCGATTATCTATTTCACCTATAGTGCCTCCTTTGCCGCATCGACCGCTGCACCGACTTACCACTTCCTTCCAGTCTTCGACGTGGATTGGACAGACCGAACAGAGGCGTCGGATGATTCCTGAAGCATCATTGCAAATCTGGATTTCCCAGTTCTATATTCTTCCAATACCGACTTGAAAGGTAGTGCTGGTCTGGCACTTTTGCAGTAGAGGGCAGTGTCTGTCGGACATGTTGGCACTCCTAACCACTTCCTTGTGAACTTATTAATCTTCCTCTCGATCGATTGCCTCTACAGTACTTGAGCGTATTTCGTAGACAAGCAGGGACCATAGCAGCTTTGGTATCAGCATGAACTGAAGGCACCAAATCTTGAACTTGCCGATCAGCCCACACCGATCAGTACGTAGTAGTTCATCTTCCTCCATGTTCTTAGTTTGCTGGACAACACTGGTATCCTGAAGGGTGGCATTGCGCAGCCTGTTAAGGCTTTTGACTGGTTCTTCGCCAACTGTTGGTAATCAATGGTCGGCCACAGTGAAATGTACAGCAATTGGCTTCCCTTTCCTCAGAGTCGAGCTCCTGGATTTCTTAGGCTTGAATTTCAGACGGCACCACGTGATCAGTTCCTCTAGGCGATTCAACAATTTCCATGTTTCACTCTCTTTTGAAGTCAGGATAGTTGTATTATCCATGAACGCTTTTAGTGGTGGGATATGACATCCATGTTCTAGATCGGGGCCATTCCCTGCGCTCTCTGCAGCTTTCAGTATTACTTGCATGGCCATTACAAATAGTAACGGGGAAATGGTACATCCCATGGTAATATCCACCTGTAGATCAATCCATCGCGTCGTGTATTCTTTGGTGGAAAATCTCATCTGGACGCCAGCGAAGTAAATCCGCAGCATGATTCTTACTGGCTGTGGAACGTGGTACATTTCCAGTGTCTGTCATAACATCTGATGTGGTAATGAGCCATAAGAGTTTGCAAGATCCAGCCAGATCACGTGTAGATCCAGCTTCTCCGTCTTGGTCTTTGAATGGCTGCCCAGATCATTGTGTCATGTTTGAAACATCCCGGAACTCTTGGAACGCCTCCATTTTGTACAGTAATATCGACGTATCCATTCAGGCTGTCAGTCTGGACGCCATTAGAGAGAAGAATATTTTTCCTTCCACACTAAGGTGTGATATGAGTCTGAACTGTCCAAATTTCTGAGGAGGTTTGTTTTTTCGGGACGTCTATACCATTTGCCTTCCACTCTTCCTTGCTCAAATGCAGCTCCTCCCAGGCTTGCTTTAGTAGGCGGTGCAGTCGCTTGAGTAGCCCTGGGCATCTCTTGTAAACCACATAGGAACTCCACTGGGACGGGGGAAGGGGGGGGGCGGCTGATTTGCATCGTGCCCTATAATATGTACGACCCTGGATATCTCCTGTAGACTGGAAGGGTCGATGTCGAATTTAACCCCTGGTTCTCCAGGCCATATAAGCTCTACCTCGTGATCGAGTGACATGTCCTGTTTGTCATCAGAATATGTTTTCCTCAAATACTCTTCTAGCGCTGCTTTATCTGTTGTCAGATTACCTGAGCGTGGTTGCTTGAACAGGTTGTGGCAAACTTGAAAGGTTCCCTAAAGAATTTCTCTCTTGTTCTTCGTGCCTGCCTTTTCTTCCTGCATCGCCATTCTGCTTTGCACAGATCTCTGTGTTGTTCTTTGAGGTGATTCCATACCTGACAAAACCGGCCCTCCTTTTCTCCTTTTAGCTGCTTTCTTGAACTGCTTCCGCGCATGGTTCTTTTGCTTACGAAGGGTCTCAATCTTTTGCTGTCGGCGGTTTTTTGTTTGTTGTGGGCCGTCCCCTCGCCTGCTTTACTCCGATATTTCCGTGGCAGTAAAGATAAACAATGTCGCCGAATACCTTCAGCTTATGTTCCAGTGTAGCCTGTTTCAAGTGCTTGTCCAGGTCTTTGGACAATATTTTATCCAGGTCCTTCCACGCTGTTGCACTTCCTGGTGGGAACTCGATTCTGTCTCTTACTTCGTCCATGAGGTCTAGGAGCTCCTGGTCATTTGACTGAACCTAAATATATAAAGACTGCATTTCCCACAAATCGCAGGTCAAGGCATTACTCTGCATGCAATTCTAGGCAATCTATCCAGAGGACAGATTTTTTTGTATAGTACTAACGCATGTAACAATGCAATAATAAGGGCTTAATATATATTTTTAACCTTCTGTCTCCCTCTTTCCTTCTCTCTTTTTGTCTAGATCCATTTTATTATCTAGATCCATCTGTATCTCCATATTCTTCTCTTCCCTGCTTTTCTCCCCTCTTTCTTTCTCATCCTCCCCCCCTCTCTCTCTCTCTCTCTCTCTCTCTCTCGCTTTCTCCATTTCTCTCCCCCTCTCCTTCTTACTTACTCTCAGCCTGAGTTCCAGAGTGAGGACACGGTCATTATAACTTGAGTTCATGATATGATTGTCTTCACAATGTAGAACCGGAGAGATCATTTATATTTCTTGTGTATTTCAGGGCCCCATGGGACCAATGGGCATGCCTGGATTGCCTGGACCCTTAGGAAAACGGGTAAGATGATAGAATAGATCCCTATGAGTACCAACAGCCTCAGACCAACATAACTCACGAGTACCCCATCATTCATTGCTGCACACATTGTATTACACATCAGTAAATATAAACCGTCCTATATACCATTAATGCATGCTCCATACTGTTATATACCATCTTACATATTTTCCCATACCACCTTACATATTATCACTATATACCAGCTTACATACCAATATAAACTATTCAATATACCATTATAAACCATCCTCTATACTGTTATACACCATTTCACATACTTGTATACACCACCCTCCACAGTAGAACATACTATCCTATATATAACAAACACACCATCATAAACCCTCCTACATACCATTTTACATAACATTATAAAATATTCTTCCTACAATTATACACCACCTGGCATACCATCATACACCATCCTATATTCAATTCTACCCCATTCTATATTTTTTTATGCCGTTATACACCATCCTACATACTATCATACACCATTCTATATGCCATTATAAACCATCCTACATACCATCATACACCATCCTACATACGTTCATACTTCATTCTACATTACCATTATATATCAGTCTACAATTATTTACCCTTTTACTTACCATTATATACTACTCTACATAAATTATCATTAAACATCATCTAACATATCATTATAATATAATAGTATATTGTACTATTCCACTATGTACCAATCTACACATTATTATATGCTATTTTATAAACCAGTACACGCAATTTTACATATCACTATACACCATCCTACATTTTATTAAATACTAAATACCATTATGCATTATCCTACAAACACATACATAAACCATTCTACATGTCATTATATACCATTCTACACACCAATCTACATTATCCTACATATCATTATACATTATCCTTCATATCATTACATTATTCTACATGTCATTATACACCATTGTACACACACAGAGCATGTACACAATTTACATTGGACATAGACAATATGCACAACCCACTATGTACAATAATTTATACAACTCACAGACAGCCCATCCTCTCATCATGTACAAGCTT
This sequence comes from Ellobium chinense, assembly GCA_033807755.1. Lineage (NCBI taxonomy): Eukaryota > Metazoa > Mollusca > Gastropoda > Ellobiida > Ellobiidae > Ellobium > Ellobium chinense. Next base: position 108,641 of record JAWQUT010000935.1, read on the forward strand.
TGCATTGTTCACAAACTGTGTACATAATCTACTGATTACACATGTTACAGTGCACACAAGTCATATATAAACCCATCATGTACACCATACACAGACCCTGAATAAAACTCACTATCAGACAATAGTGCCACGTGTGTCCTATTCTGAATCCTCAGGGAAGACCTGGTAAAGATGGAGACAGAGGCATCATGGGACCTCCTGGAGACAAGGTTAGTAGCAGGCTGTAGGCTATCGATTGTAAGTATACCCAATGACTGACAGAATGTAGACTGTAAGTATAACTAGTGAATGACAGGGTATAGACTGTAAGTATAACTAATGAGTGGCAGGATGTACACTGTAAGTATAACTAATGAGTGACAGAATGTAGACTGTAAGTATAACTAGTGAATGACAGGATGTAGACTGTAAGTATAACTAATGAATGGCAGGATGTACACTGTAAGTATAACTAATGAATGGCAGGATGTACACTGTAAGTATAACTAATGAGTGACAGGATGTAGACTGTAAGTATAACTAATGAGTGACAGGATGTACACTGTAAGTAAAACTAATGAGTGACAGGATGTACACTGTAAGTATAACTAATGAGTGGCAGGATGTACACTGTAAGTATAACTAATGA
>JAWQUT010000936.1:40767-52764 GCA_033807755.1 Ellobium chinense
ACACCCCCCCATACACCGGGCTACCTATAGAGACACCTTTTTTCTCATTACCATCATTATCATCATTAAAACTACATATGATTCTCCCCAACGACATCATCATCAACATCTTTATCAACTGTCTTCAGCAGATTTTAGCGACAGAGCAAATAAAAGTCATCACTATGAATAACGTCATCATCATCATCATCATCATTGTCATTAAAATCAAATATGATTCTGCCCAAGTACAACACAAAACTTTGTGAAAAACGTATAATGGATTTATGAAAAGTATTTACTATAAAATCGTGCTTGACACTTTTTTAAGACTGTCATCAAGATCATCATTGTCATCATCATCATCATTTAAGAATGTTTATAAAATTAGAACTTTAAAAACAGACATCAAAAGGTAGGTCCTCACAGATAAATAAAGTTAAATTAACGGCACACATTTTTAATCTAAAAAAATCTTCTTCAGGAGTAAAATTAGTTCTAAGACAGAAGCAATGATTTAATTACTCTTTGGTGGATTNGTAAGATATCTGTGACGCCGTGATGGTTTGGAGAGTTAAAATGGTTTCCTGCTAGGACCGTCAGGTTTTGTTTTAATCCACTGTGTCTGTGATTATTGAATCTAGCTCTGAGAGTGCGTGTGGTTTGTCCAACATATTGCTCAGGACAGACTTTGCAAGAGATGAGATATGACAACGTGACGTTTTCATCATCATCATCATCATCATCATCATCATCATCATTAACTGTCTTCTTCAAATTACATACTCAAATGTTTAGTCAGACTCACGATATGAAAATTGAATTTGTTTCCCTCAAGAGAACGCTTCTGCCTCTATTACTGTAATAACATACACTGATTTGATTCGTAGCTTCGCTTTGAGTTCAACTTTTGACCCTAGCAACATTGTGCCATTGCCAGATCTCGTGTGGTGATCTCAGAGTGTTACTTTGATCCACAACACTAACAGAGATTCCCCGCACACAAGTCAAATTCTTGGAATGTTTTTGATGGCGAATTTCATATCCGATGTAGCTAGGGCATCAATTTAGATCAGTTGGCAATAATCTTCTTATTTACACATCTACTCCTTTAACAAAATGAAATCAGATTTAAGCTCATTGTGTGGCCCAAATTTTTAAGACTCATCCAACCCACCAGAATTTTGAGCTTGGTCGCTATTTGTACACACCCTTCCTTTTTCACTGGTCAATGCCAAACCCCTGCTCTTCCGCTTGAGCACATCCTTGACCTGACAATTCCAGCCCAGGGCTAAATAGTGCCTCGCAAAATAAAGTAAAATGGACAAAGTTTCCCATTAAATCAAACTGTGCCGCCTGGAGCCCTCATCACTGGTAACAGGGCATGCCGAAAGAGGGACAACCGGAGGTCAAATAAAATCCCTAAGTAGGGCCCAATAGTAAAAGTAGTAATACAGGCCTGTGACCTGAGGAAGAGAGAGACCATCTCTACCCAGACCTCCTCTCCCTGGGAACAATATAATCATAATCTTATATAAAATGCATGGGTTTCTGGGTCAGCAGAGAATCAGTTTCCTGTGGCCTTAGATCGGACCAGGTGTTGGTTATCTTACGTAAAACATAGGCTAGACTTAAGACTCACCAATTACTGACAAAAAGGTGATAGCAACCCACGCAAAGGCGTGTACACAGAGAGTGAAATGAAGGGGCCCCGCTAACTGGTAATTCACGGCCGGTTTGATGTTGAGATGCAGACCATACAACTTACAAGAGTGCTGCTCAGTGTGAGTACTTCTTAACTCCTCACTCCAGTGAGTTCTATTTATTATACGATGAACTTTTGTTCTCACGCCTTCCTAAGTATTGGGGCATTTGTAGGAATGGTCAGGAAGTTTGGTTTTTTTTCCGCCACTGATGGTCCTAGTACTGCCAATTCTGTTTAATGGCACTCCGGATAATCGCAACTTCCCTTTAATTGCAACATTGCCTACATAACAATATTCTACACAGTCAGTTCTGCTTAATCGCTGCTCCTCGGAATCATGGAAAACTTGCTACTATAAGGAAATGCAATTTTCTAGTAACTACGTCTGTATATATATAGAGAGAGATAAAGCATTTTGTGACGTGGAAAATGCTGCGATAAAGCTGGAGTTGTGGTTTTCTGTATACTGTTAAACGGAGTCGAGTGAATTTCTGTATATATATATATAAAACAATCACTGGATGATTCCACTTCTTTTAATTGCAACTTTTACATGTTCCCGAGGAGTTACAATTAAACGAAGTTGACTGTATTACAGGACTGACTAACTCACTTCCTCAGACAGGCACGGTGACTGCGAGAGAAACCGCTTGTCTTTTGGTGTGAAAGGTCCTGGGTTCAAATCCCGCTCCCGGCATATGTTTCTCCCTAGGTACTTTTCGTAGTGTTGAAAAGGCACTCTTTCTTCATTGGTCTGGCGGTAGTGCTAGCTTGGTCTCATAGGTAGCGATAATTATAAGAAAATGGGAGATAACCGTAACCATCCAACAAATATCCAGGCCTATGTTTGCTTGGTTTCTGCAGTTTGAGAAAATGGGAAGTCATGCCCCTACCTTAGCAACGGAAATATCAATTTCTGGGCAAGCCAAGGTGACTGCGATTAATGCGGAAGAGGCAGAAAATAATGCATTGACTTGCAAGTAGTGTTTGCTAATATCTTTGCCCCATTTATTAGCATACAGGTCACCGTTATTCCTTGCCACATCCTCCACCGATACAAAGCTGTTAATAAGATGCGCCACTAGCAAATTTGAAACCGTAGATGGTTGCCGCCGTGTTGCCGAACCGAACTTTTTCTTCCGGTTTAGTACAAAAGACGACGCATTTCTAACAAACCTCTAGCAGGTGTTCATCCTTCCTCGTTGTGACTGGAGCACACCAACCAAAAACATACCCTTTGCTAAAGACTAGAGTTGGTAGGATACAATGAAAGGGTGAGGCTTCCCATTTTGTCAAATTACTGGAACCACATAAACACAGCCCTGTTTCAGACGAAAAAAATCTTTTTCTTTTACATGTTGACTATAGTGCGTTCACAAAAAAATAAACAAGATTTTTTTAAACATACGTATTTTCTTATGAATGGATCATAAATTTCCAACTTTTGTCGGTCTTAGCAGAAAATATTTTTTTTCACATCGTTTTTGTGTCTGTGATAAAAGTTTTCTTTATGAACATTATGAAATGAACGAGAATAGATATGTTTCTCGAACATGTATAGTAGTACAGTATGAAATTTGAAAATGTAAACATTATTTTACAAAAACATACGAGGTCTGTCTCAGAATAAAGTTTCCCTCCTCTATAAATTCAAAAGTACGCAACCTACAGCCACCAAATTTTGTGACGTAATGACGTCATATCTAAGAAATCTCGATGCCAAATTTCAAGTGCCTTGGTGAATGTGTCACAGAGTTGTGACGTGTTACTTTTGGTGTACTTGTGCACTTTGTCCAAGGTAAATCCGAGGAAAATGGCAGTGCAAAACATTGCTGCAACCTTCTCACGCTACGATGTCCGAGTTGTGATCAAATTTTCAACTCTTCTCGGCAAGTCTGCTGTGGAAACACATGGTGATCTTTGCCAAGTTATGGGGAATAGTGCCCCATCAATTCAAACAGTAAGAAAATGGATCCGGGAGGTTGAAGGTGGGAGGTCTGACATGAGAGATGAAGAGCACACTGGGAGGCCCCCTGTCATCATTTGTGGCGACAGTGTTGCGAGAAAAAAAGCTGTTGTGGAGGAAGATACGAGAAGAACATGCAGGGAAATAAGTGAATTAGTTGGTCTGTCCAATGCAACAGTTCACCGAATATTGACCAACGATCTTGGCAAGAAAAAAGTCTTCGCAAAGTGGGTGCCCCACTTGTTGACACCAGAGCAGAAACAAGCCCGTGTTCAAGCGGCTCGGCACTTTTTGACCCGTGTTGAGCAAGAGGGTTTACAGTTTCTCAGTAAAATCGTCACTAGAGATGAAACTTGGGTGTACTCATTTGATCCCGAGTTGAAAAGACAGTCGGCTCAATGGCTTGATTCGGATGCGCCGAGACCACAGAAAGCCCGCAGAAAACAACGGGAGAGAAAGGTGATGCACATTGTTTTTTTCCGACATGAGTGGCATCATACTGAGCTGGTCAGTCCCACCTGGCGTAACTGTCAATGGTGACTACTGCAGGTTCGTCCTCAAAGACAAACTGAGACAAGCAATACGGAAAAAAAAGACCCGCCTTGCTCGAAGAAAGCAATATCCTGCATCACGATAATGCGCCTGTTCACAAGTCCAGAGTTGTGAACGAGCTTATCGATAGCTACTCGTGGGAATTATTGGAACACCCACCCTATTCACCCGATCTCACCCCATGCGATTTCTACCTTTTCCCCAAGGTGAAAGAAATGCTGCGAGGTCGTCGATTTGAGGAGGAGGACCAGATTCAAGAGGCTATGAGAAAAGGACTCATGACCTTGGACAAGCGGTCACTGGTCACTGTCTTTGACCGCTGGGTACATCAAATGGAGAAATGTCTGGAACTTGATGGTTCTTTTGTTGAATAGGTATTTGAATAAACTTTCAGTTGATACCAAAAATAAGGGTATTTATAATTATATGTGAGGTCAGCATGACAGGGAAACTTTATTCTGAGACAGACCTCGTAGAAGTGGAAACAGCTTAAACACAACGATCACAAAAGAATTTTCAAGAACTGCTTTAGAAGCATTCACTTAAAGACAATAAAGGAATGCAAAGTAACGAGCAGAACAGTAATGAGGTATAAACTGAAAAGACTATATAATAAAAGTAGTCCGGAAGTCAAGACCATGTCATTGGAACACAAGGGCATATCATGAAAAGTGTGTTCAGTAGTGTCGACCATGTGATGTATTGCCAGTGAAAACAACTAGACCGAGCAAAATGAACGTATCTAGCAGTACATAAACACGGTTTGCGTTTTTGTTTCTGCGCGCAAGTCACGGCGAGGAAGTGTTCGCACTTACAAGACAAGTGCTAGAAATGTGCCGTCTGTTGCGAAGACCGGGCGTGAGCACTGAGCAAGATGGTGGCAGCTATCTACATTTTTTAATTTGTTAGTGGGACTTTCTATCAAAGGCCGAATATCGCAGGAGGATGTGGCAAGAACTAACGGTGGTATGTGTACTAAGGAAACATGCAAAGATATACGTTTAGGCAACATCACTGGCAAGTTCATCAAACCATTCCGATTCTAAAATTCTTCTTTCCAACTGATAATGGTGGCAGTGGGCAGAAACCTTGATTTTTGCCAGGTTCTATTTTACAGAACAATTTTCTATTTTTTATTTTCCTTTGGCTAAGGTGCATTGTTTTATCTAAGTTGATGAGAGGTTAAGTAAACAAAAATCATGAGTGAGAACCATTCAAGCTCATAGGTATGGTGTGTAAAGTCTTTGAGTTTCTATTCATCTGAGGCTATTGAATTTTCTCCCACATTGCTGGTTTTTACCTTTATCGAGAATGTTGATATAAATAACCAGCGTTAGAAGAAAACGATGATGTGGTGTTTCCCTTTTACATCACATACTACTAAATGTTTTACCAAACGGTAAATGATACTTTTATACTACAGCTTATTAAGAAAACTTTTACTACGAACGCAAGAGAACGGGCCAAAAATATATATATATTTCCTGTTAAGACAAACTGGTGTAGGAAGCCATGTACAATTTCAAAACGATCCGCTCATTTCGAGAAAAGATATTAGAGAAAACCGTGTTCATTTATTTGCGAACGCACTGTAGTTTCTTTCCTTCTTTGTACACCCGTCGGAGTTGATCAGTATCGGTTAGTTTTTGTCTGGATGTTCCGAGGGTTAGAGGGTACAAAGAGGAATTTGGTAGCAGTCGTGTCAATTGAACGAGGCAGGTTTTTTTTTTCCTTCCTGTTTGTCTGGTTTGCATGCAGTACTTTGGAAGCCGGACGTCTCTAAAGCCAGGGATTCTCAACCTTTCATTGTTAGCGTACCCCTGACGCTACCCATATATTTGCGTGTATGTCTGTGTAACCAGATGGTAAGGCATATTAATTACTAATCCATCCAGAATATTCTTTCGTCATCTCTCTCCACTTCGTGTACTATACAGGTATGGCTTCACAGTTTGAGGTTGTTTGTTATCACATGCTCTAAATTTTATCTTCTCTTTACGTATTATGGACTTTGCTCGTCTTCTCGTCACTTTTGTAAGTAGTTTGCTTTAATAATTTTCTTCCCTCAAAACGTGTCTGTTGCCTGTTGTTTCCATGTCTCAAGCATTAAGATGAATCATTGTCAAACTCTTCCGTGAGCCTGGCTTAAATAGGTCAAAGAATTAACGATTCTTGCGTACTGACCAGAAGTTTGTGGCAAGCAGGGGAATTAATCCGTTGCAAAGAAGAACTCATCGTTACTTTCGGCCCGTACCAAGTTTCTCCAGGGAGCTGTTTTCTTCAGACGCGAGGATGTTTGCAACTGTTATAGCACGGAATCTACTAGTCATACTAGGTCGTGATTTTAGCATTTCACAGGACCGGGTGGGAGAATGCTCTCTTGGGGTCAGGACTTCTCGTGGCCAAGGCTGATGGTGACTGATAAAACCCGATGCAGTGAAATCAGTTGTACTGGCAATCCCAAGAAAACAAAGTCATAGCCCCCCCCCCCAATCCCCAAGCCGCATCAGTGCAGGCGGAGAGGGAGACGAAGGGGCTGAGAGCAAGGGGGAACCACAGAGGAAAGAGGGGGGNGGGGGGGGGGGGATGGGATAAAAGGACCGAAACAAAAATTAGATTGATCTATAAAGGTGAAGGCCTCCAAGCGATAGTTTTGTGGTGAGTGGTTGAACGAGGTTGTTACGCCTGGATAGAGAAGGAACCTCATTTTCAGTCATCTAACCCTGTGGTGAGCAGGGGGAGGCAGCTACGGCCACGGGAGCACGTGCTGGTCCTAACCAAGGAAAACAGACTCTGCTCTCTGAGCGATCAATAATTGATTCAAGGTTTGCTCTGTACGGGTCTCAGCAATTTGCTTCTGGATTGAGTCATTAAACTTTCACAGCACAACTCACGCAAATATTCTGTCGGTGACATTCTGATTGAAGCTCAATGAGGTATTTTCAGACGGGTCAGTTACACCACGTGATCTAGGGATTGCCAGGATATTTTGATAAGTGACGAGTAACCATACATAAGCAGAGCATGTAAACAAACCAATGTGTGAGCAAGATTTCCTGGGTCACGTGATGGAGCTGAAAATACCTAATTCACTCGTAAATTTGAGTACATGACGGTCACCGGCTTAATGAAGTTATAGCTTGCGCAGATCTGTAAGTCATTTTGTCAGTTTTTACTGAATTATAGAGGCTATCATTGAAGTCTAAACGGTTTGTGTGTGTGTGTATCCATGTGTGTGTGTGTGTGTGTGTGTGTGTGTGTGTGTGTGTGTGTGTGTGTGTGTGTTGTGTGTGTGTGTGTGTGTGTGTGTGTGTATGTGTGTGCTGTCCTCTGACCCCACACTCTCCCCATATTTGGTCTCTACTCATTTGTTAGGTAATTCTGCGTCTCAATTTTGAAACTTATTCTGACTTTATTTGGTCACGTAAAGCGAGTGTGTACCATCCAATGTTTTTGCCATATTAAATATTGACACAATCATGCAATAAATATCGGTTGAAATTGCTTTTTTGGCCTTTGGGGACTTTTAAAACCAACTTTTCTATTTTTACAAGTATTTATAACTCAGTGGCAACATAAACTTCATCTCTAAAGTTCTCAAAACACAGCACCATTTCAAGTATTTCCATGGAAATATCGAGCTGTTTGTTATATATAAAGCCAATCTCAATTTCATTTTTTGCACTCTCTAACACAGGCCAGGACTAGTTTGCCCTTGCTGACCACGAAGAAGAAAGAATATGCTCATAAAAATTATAGTTTCAACTAAAATAAAATAAACTAACCACAGTCTTCAAAATACTACTATCCCCCCTCCACCCCACCCTCTCCACCTCAAACTCTTACCAGAATCGGTGACCACAGATGTCAGATTATGAGGAAGAATGAAATGCTAAATATAGCCCACCCAACCTCTCCCCATTTCCCATATAGTTATAGACACAGTAACAACTATTCAAAGAACCATTAATCCATGACGTCATTGATAAATCCTCTATGTCTCCATGTGAACTACATCGTTTGTCTCCAGTATGTCTATGGCTGCAGTTCTCGTTCACAATGTGTTGCTATACACGCTGCGTTTTGAGTGTAGGCAAAAAGTCTGCTGCCGATGAAAGCGTTCCGCGACATCCAGGAAATATCTACTAGTGCTTCCGTAGATTTTTATTTTTAATTTGTTGTTTAGGAATATTGTTGAAAATGGAATTATGCCCACCAATGGCAGGGTGATCTAACTTTACATCAGATGTAAACTGAGTCAGCCATATAGTTACATGCAGGTCCGCCAACTCTTTAAAGGAATAGAAGAAACGAAAAATATGTGTCGCAGCTTTCTTCAATAAAGACTACGTTTTCACGCACGGCACTGGACTGCACTCTAGAGAAGCGGATTTCCTGAGGAATATCAAGTCATTCCCGCTTGAAATGTAGGGTTAACCCTTGTGATGCTGTGATAGAATAATATAATATATTCTACCATCCACTCTCTGCGTTTGAATGTGGCAATAGAATATACGCAACGCATCTCTTTCCAGAACGATGTGCGCGGCGGTAGAATTTTGCACTCCAATGGCAGCTGGTCGGCCGGTAGATATTAACACATCCAACGGTCATTATCCTTCACAATGGTCAGGAAGCCAACGCGAGGCTGGACCCAGCATGTCTCACACCACGAGTTTTAAGCAGAGCTAGGGATAGGGTTAAAGAAGAAAGATCGACATTGGAACAGTCCATGGACATGATCATTGTTTCGGAAATCTTTTTTGTGTACAATCCTGTTCCCGATCCTAAACCACGCTCTGGGAAGAAGCGTCCTGTAATGGTGCGCATTTAGGAAATCAAACAGCGAGATGTACGCTCTGCCAATGTCAGCCAGCCCTAGTATGCACACGTCTGAGATTTAGGTTTGTGCGTGACTTAAGGCCAATATTCTGGTACTCTCCGTGGGTCTAGGGATGATGGTTAGGAGGCATGGTTAGAAACCCGGAAATCTAAGGAAATTTCACAGAGTGGAGAAACTGACCGACTCCCGAATACTCACGTACCGCTTGACTTGGCGGAAGGCATAGCGTTAAAAGAAACTAGAGGAGGGGAAGAAAAAAGAAAGGCTACATATATACCTACTAGACTAGATATTATTATATCTCTTTTTTTTCCACCGTAAACCGTAATAATGTTCATCTAGTTATGACACAGTTATAGGAGAAAGAAGTTGATATTTTACTTTTATCCATTGTCCATAATAATTACCTTACATACATACAAGAATTCACTGACTATCTGCAGATTCACAGTAACAGCATAATATTATTACCTGTCATGCCATTTTACAATTATCTAATGTGTGAAATATGGAGCTTAAACAAACTGTAAATACAGAATAGTGAATTGTATGTCGTCAGTCTATCTATCTATCTATCTATCTATCTATCTATCTATCTATCTATCTATCTATCTCTATCTATCTCTCTATCTCTCTCTCTCTATCTATCTCTATCTCTCTCTCTATCTATCTATCTATCTATCTATCTATCTATCTATCTATCTATCTATCTATCTATCTATCTATCTATCTATCTATCTCTCTCTCTCTCTCTCTCTCTCTCTCTCTATCTATCTATCTATCTATCTATATATCCACTCGTCCTTCTATCCGTCCGTTCGCCCTTTCCGCGCCACACATCTGTTTGAGTCTGTCTGTCTGTTATCCCAATTCAGCATGTTCTAATGTCAGTCGGTCTGCCTTATATTTTGCTTATTGCATTTTATCTCTCTCTCTCTCTCTCTCTCTCTCTCTCTCTCTCNCTCTCTCTCTCTCTCTCTCTCTCTCTCTCTCTCTCTTTCTCGCTCGCTCGCTCGCTTGCTCTCCTGTCCTGCTGTACCCTCCCCCCTCAGCCCCCGCCTGCCAAATCATCTTAAAGTCACAACCTGTCCTCTCACTCTCTCTCTCTCTCTCTCTCTCTCTCTCTCTCTCTCTCTCTCTCTCTCTCTCTCCATTGCAAAACTTCCTGATCTTCACTCCATATCACTTTCATTGTCTCTAACACCTTCTTTCCATCCCCGTCACACCCCTCATCCTTCCTCCTTTCACTCACTCCTGTCTTCACAGCTACACACGTCCCCACAAAACATGAAAAATTCATGCCGTCGTCTCCCATATGTAACGATATTATCACAACACAACAGCGATGAACGATACTTCAAAGAGGTGCCCATACAGAAACATTTTGCACCTACTTTGTGAAGCAGCCAATTTCATACACTGGGCAACCAAACTGCCCGGTTCATGAAATGCTCAGCTCAGCGCAACTAATTTTATGAAATAATATCCAATGTGTTTGCCCAGGTCACGAAATGGGAATTTGTACTAGTTGGAAGTGGGAAATGTAAGATTTAAAAATCTTGTTTACAATGCCATCAGTTACGAAATATGAAGGTGAATAAACAGGAAAAACGAGTTTCCAAACGGGGCCAAAGAGACGATGATAAATTGTTAGTGATAAGGACTAGCTTTACTAAACTCAACCAAAGCACAAAAAAATATATACAAAAACCCACTCCCCATTTTCCCCACATTCAAAACTATCTATTTGCTCAGATCACAAAATAATTAATTACAGTCTGCTTTAGGCATGGAGAGATCTCTAGTCTAGATCTAGATCTGTTTATAGCAGACTACAGACAAGTTGCAACAAATACTTTCATTAGCGAGAGAAGACAAGACTGTATTATGAGCTCTCTGCAGGCGTTTAAAATCAGTTTGAATAAATACAACAGAGAACTACTGGAGACACCTGAACTTAGTACTGTAGTTTTATTTTTTTAAAGCCGGTTTCCCAATTTTTTTTCATAGCTGAATTTATCCTGTACTCTACACGGCAGGGGTTGGACTTAATGACGAACCATCACTGCTCCTTTTCCAGCGGAAAACCTTGTTATCTTCACTCCATATCTATTTCTTTGTATCTGTCGCCTTCTCTCTATCCCTTGTCTTCCCCCAAACCGCCCACCATATCCCGTCCCGACAACTACATGCAACCCTACAAACCCTTCTCCATACTCCCTTCTAGTCAGTAATCATGTTTGGTGGGGTTCGCCAGAAACTCTTTGCTATTTTGATCTATATTCATAAAACGCTTCTGCCAAATTTGTGTCACAGATTTCTTAAGAACTATGCAACGTAAAAACATGCGGTTTTCACCTAAATTCGTAGAAAAATTATACAAAAAGTAACTATACACATCAGTCCTCTTTATTTTTTTTTAACCCTTTTCTTAAAAAAAGAATGTGTATAGCAACGAAATACAATCTCCGAAAGATCTTTTAAATCCATCCGATTCGCCAATCGTCAGCAAAGCTGGTCATTTTCCCACCAACACCGTGTTGTGTGGACTTGGGAGGCTGTCTGTCTCCATTCCTCCTTTGGTGTGGATGGTAGAGGAACTAGATTTTGAGGACGGATCGAGGACGTTTGCGCCCGTGTTTTAGCCAAATAAAATCGGCAAAACTCCACTTCTCTTATATTTCCAACTTCTAATTATTTTGGAATAGGGTGGTCCAATCTTCCGCCATGATCCAACTTTTTCATAGAGTCTAATGCATTCGTCTATGATGCTTTTCGGTGCGCTAGGTATTCTATCGCCTCTGATGCACTGCCTCTCTGTTTCAATTTGATAATGGGGCATGTAGATGCTAGATCTCAGTCATCTTGCTCCCATTTATAAAATGGGGAGTTAATCTTGTATTATATATAATAATAATAATAGCTGAATTATCCCGGCGCTGCCAAGAAGGG
>JAWQUT010000936.1:61723-96232 GCA_033807755.1 Ellobium chinense
GTGGGGAGGAGGAGGGGGGTTGTGTCAGGGCTCTTAAATTCCATGTGAAATATCATGGTCTAATCAGAAAAATGGGATGTTGGAGGATTTATTTATATAATTATACTCTCTAACAAGAGGATTAAATAACACACATTTTGCAAAAGAGCATACTAAATTGCCATAATAAAATAAATATTCTGAAAGTTTGTAATGGCCTAGTTTATTGTTTACACGTTTTTCCCCATCTCCAGCACGTGTTAAACTTACAATCCCCTACAGTTAGAAAAAAAGAAAAGGGACCAGTATAATATTCAAATTAAAATCCAGGACATGTACAATTTTCATGATTTTCCCTCAAAGTTTTAAACATTCCTATTAAAGGAATATTGCATGTAGGTGTTGAATTTAATAAAATCAGGACTTCCAGCAAATTATTGATGTTTCATTCTTATTTTTAGCATGCCTTTATAGACTTGTACAGACTTGTTTTCTTTTTGGTTTCTATTATGAGACTTATTTCTGTATCCTCTACACTAAATTTTAACAGTGTCCACATTGCCAATTAATGCACACTTTGTAAATAAAATGGTGACACCCCAAACCAGATCATAATCATTTCTTTTGTTGGTGTCTTTTTATCATATCCACTATGGACTATTTGGAACCTCCTAACTCCAACTCCAGGGGACGTAACTCACTTGTCTTACTGTACATGTCTAGAGCGAGGGGCGACTTCATAACAACAGTGTAACAAATTACAAATCCAGAAGTTGTCACCGTCATAGACAGAGTGTCTATCTCCTGTCACTGTCATAGACAGAGTGTCTATCTCAAAGATGGACAGTTTGCCAACTGGACTATTTTTGTGCTTGTTACAACCAAATACATTCACATGACATTGACAAAGCAAGTCACAAAGTCATTGGTTAAAAAAACAGGACCAAAGCTTGAGATTGGCATTATCTTCTTGCACCGTCTAATAAAGTTGATTCCCTCTCGTGAAAAACTCTCTCAAATGAGACGGGTGAATGGCCTATAACTGTGACAAAGTGCTCTGTCCTCCATCACAAATGCCAGGTCAGGGTTCACTCTGAGTGTTATGTTGGACACATTCACTACATTCATTCCGTATCTTTCCTCTCTCATCCATACTGCTTTACTTCTCCTGCCATCTCCTTCAGTCTTAAAGCTATAGATCTCGTTCTCGTTTGTTTGTGTTGCTGTTCCTGCAATGCTGTCAGTATCATGAGAATTGGCTCAGATATCCACATTCATGGGGTCATTAACATAGAAGTACACTGTACTGGGCAAAAGAAAGGAGGAGCCTTGTAACAGGGGGATGAGAAATTGTGTCATCCCACGTATGAACTTGATATGTCACAATTTTGTGAAACTGAAAAAAAAAAAAAAGTTGTAACTGCTTCAAAAACTCAGATTTAGGCCATATTTGAATGAGGGTACTCATACCATGTTTATAAGACGAAAGCCCAAGCTGACAATAATGAACTAAATGTGCCAATATTTTTTTTAGCCAAATTGCTGTTACTAATATACACACTAATTCGAGCCTCTTTAGCCATAAACCTGTTTCACCCATGTTCTCTTACAAGTGTGAAAAAAAAAAGGGCTTTGGCCATTTTTGTAGCACTGTGACAAAATGTGTCTATAAATGAAGTTATAAAAAAAAAATATAAAAAAAAAACAAAAAAACAAAACTGAAACGGCATTCTTATTATATTCCCAATGGTTTACTGAACCTCCCAAGATTTTATAAGGATAACTTTATTTGTCCACAAAGGAAAATTTGTCTTGTTATGGTGTGCTTACAAAACATAAATATCTGTGCCAACACACACACTCCCTCGCTTTAACTTTAATATGTCTTTAACTATGTAAGTTTGAGAATATTTATTTTAAAAACCGTATGGCTTACTAAATTCTTACAAGGGAGTGCAGAATTCAAGTATGTGAAGCTTGAGGTAGTCAGATTGTTCTGTTGCAGTTATGTTTTAGAGACTTCTATATCTTGCAGCATTCAGGCGGTCAATGTGGAGAGCAGCCACTGATAGTGACAGAGATAACATTCATTCCTTAAAGTTACGATTACATAAAGACAGCTGTGGACAGGTGGCAGCAATAATAGCTTCATGCATCCAAATCAAGAATTTCTTCATGTATCCAAATCAAGAATTTCTTCATGCATCCAAATCAAGAATTTTTTCATGCATCCAAATCAAGAATTTCTTCATGCATCCAAATCAAGAATTTTTTTCATGCATCCAAATCAAGAATTTCTTCATGCATCAGAATCAAGAATTTCTTCATGCATCCAAATCAAGAATTTCTTCATGCATCCAAATCAAGAATTTCGAGAAAATCAAGACAAACTACATACAATTTTCCTACAGGTCTGTGACATACCCTTGTTTATTTTCTCCTTGCACTGAGCAAAGCAGTCAACACTGTAAATTGTATACAAACATAACACATCAACTTACTCTTTGCAAACAATCAGACTCAAAATGTGATACTTGAAGGAATTGGTCATTTGCAAAGAGCCAGAAACTTACATTTTCAATCAACATTTTAACTCCTGTATTATGCTGGAAAAATCATTATTTTCAACTTGGAAATTCATCTGTCACACACACACTAATGGCACTTTGGTGATAAATATTGTGGAGATGGATGATCCTCTTACAGAAATGTCTTTGAAACTAAACTCACAGCACAGACCAAACCGAACTGTGAATCTGCTGTCTACATTACACTTGTATTTTGTATGCCTCCATTAAGAAATCTTCTCGTATAAAGAAGTTCAAATAAGAAAAGACGTGGATAATACCAGAAAGATTATAGAATGACTAATTTATGTTCCTCATTCACCAAAATAAAAAAAAACAAAAAAACATTCTGAATGGCTCCATAGCTTAATGGTCAAAGACCACAACAGTTCGGCTTTAAAATCTCACTGGGCACATATCATTGTGAATAATGTCTCCACTACTATTTTTACCCACCACTATCACAAGTGCATTGTAGATAGCAGAATAATGACCAGGCTGTGATTTTACAGGTGCTTTGTCACTCCTCTATCTGGCAGTGATCTTGATGGAACAAAACTGAAAATAATCACTGTTGACAGCAAAGACAAGCTACAAAAGAACCTACGATCCTACGAATGGCATTAAACAGAGCAGCGACTGGATCACAAAACATTTTAGTCAAAAGTAATGGAACTGATAATGTTATACAGTCGAACACGCTTAAACCGTAATCACTGGGCCCACGTATATGATTTCGTCTTAGCGCTATTTCGGTTGAGATGTTCCAGTGCAAACTCAAGGGAAGTAACCACCATCGCGGACTTTCTGAAATTGGTCTTGGCAGGCCAATATGGTGGAGAGAGTGGAATTGGGAATTCCGTACTTGCGGCAAATTTCACTTTTCGACAGCTTCTTCTCATCAACTTCATCGATAAATTTTAACTTGAATTCCAATGAGTACGTTTGCTTTCTTTTCGACATTTTTCGGCAGTTCAGTGGCTCACGTGTAATTAGTATCAAGGTCAGGAATGAAGACAGGTTTTATCTGATGAGCGTGAGTGTTATCAATGTTACGAACCTCCCGCGGCCTTTCATCCAGCATTATTTATTTCATCTCGCCCACGTCATGACCAATCGTTCTTGACCAGCCGCCTCACTCCTCTTTTTGGTCGCAAGCGAGCGAAGAGAGCTAAGAGATTTGGGGGAGGGGGGGGGGAGCGTTATTAGATACTAAGCTGTTGCGCCGCAGGGCCCACCCGCTCTCCTTAGACCTACTCCTCACGTGGCTATTTCTTTTCGCCGGACAAAGACAGCGAAAAGTAACAATCTCGGTGTTGATGCCGAGCTGATAATGGGATAAGCGGGCTGGCTGAGAGATCAGGGATTTCGGTTCAGCCGTGTTACTGCATCTTGCGGTTTCGGTTCATCGCTTCTTCTGTTACTTGCGTAAAGAGGGAGAAAAGTCGGGGATTTATTTTTCTTTCGGCTTAGCCGTGGTTTCGGTTCAGCCGTGTTCGGTTTAAGTGTGTTCGACTGTAGTCTCCACCTGACAGAACAAATCTACTGTGCATGTCTTTTACTCACACACTGTAACAAACTTTTCAACTCATTCCATTAGAAAAACTCAAAGAAAGGGAAAATAACCAATTAAAAAGGAAAAAATCTGACATATGTGAACAAAATCTCAAGACTTATTGTGCGGCTCTGGTTTGGCAGAAAATGGGGAAAATGATGATGGCTTTTGGACTGTGAAGTCAAGTGGGAAAGGGAAAAGTGTTATTTAATGATAGACCCATAACTTAATGAGGACTGCTGATTTATTCGGTACAATAAACACTTAAGTCTCAGTAAATATTTTAAAGCTACACATACAAAAAATTAGTGCATTCAGTTTAAACACACCATAAAATCTTTAAAAATAAATGTGTAAAGAAGGCTGAACATCTCAAAATAGACATACAAGATTCTGTTACATCAACTGTTGTAAATTCCTCCATAAGTATATGTCGCACAGCCATTTTTGGGATGTTTCTGTACAACTGGTTTGTCATCAGGGATGTAAATGGCACATCAAAACAGTGGAAATACTCATGGTCATAACAGAAATAGGGAGAAAATAGGAGAGGAATTACATGCCTGTGTAATGAACTTTCTAATATTTCTAAAATGAAAGAACCCCTTTCACCACATCCTTTGTACAGAGTTTTCGTCTTTCATATCTTTTATTTCCTTTGACTCAAGGACTGGTGAGAGTTTATTGTTTCAATATTTACACTAAACAAACATTAACTCTTTTTATACCACATGCCATATGGGTAATGACCATTATAATACTTGATCTAAAGGAAAAAATGTACACTAGGTCATTTCAAGAGTGAATGCAAGGCCCAAAGATGACAAAAGGGTATGATGTTATTTATCGTTTTGAAGGCAAAAGTCATGAGCACACGAATATAAAAGCCATACGAATACGAAGAAATTTGTAAGGCCACATCGGTGTATGGTCAAAATGGCAACGACTCGGTATATGGTATAGAAAGAGTTAAAGAAGGTGCTGGTCCAGTATTCCAGGTTTATGTGGGCTTATGTAGGATATGTGAGCTCGTGACTAACTTGTCTTGCAGCCAGTCTATATAAGGCTTAGGTCCCCAGACACATACTGAAGTATCAAGCTTTTAAGATGTTTGGGATCCACCAATAAGACAGTTTTCCTCTTTGAAAATATAAAATGTTAAATCAAAAAAATTGTTTTTATATAGAAATGATTAGTAAATATAAATAAATCTCATATTTTGTCAGACATCTTTGATGACTTATACAATAACCTTCTTAAGTAACTGATTTCCTTGAATTTTGCCCAACTATTTCAGGGGCCAGAGCAATGCCAGATCAAAATTTTTTCCACCTATGACAAGCCAAAATTTCACTCTATAGTAGAATCTCACTATATTGAATTCCCAAAGCTCGGATGCCCAGTCGTCGTTATCACATTTACTTCAAGATCTCTCATTTTCCAGTAGATCTCTGTGGGAATCCAAGATCAGAATGTTTTACTGTACATTGAAATAAACAGATCTCTAGAAGGAAGTGGAGAGTAAAATACAATTTAAAAGTGATAATCCATGTATGTAGAGTAAAGCACCCTCAGTCCTAACATGAAATTCAGTATCATATAGCAGAAGCCTGCGTCTCTGCAATAAGGAAATATCATAACTAAGCAACTGTGCAAAAAATGTAAAAAGACTGACAAGATTTTATCAAGGCAGGGGTAATATTTGAAGAGTGGTTTCCATTACTAGAAAAGTCCATTTTGAACGCTTTTTAGGCATGAAAAAGTCATGTAACTAGAACTGCTTTTACTACCCCGCCCCCACCTCAACCCATTTCTCCCAATTCAAAATTCCCGCTTGTTCAGGCCTTCATGTAGGGTTAGATGTAGGCTACATTTTAATATAGATACTGAGAAATGTAAGCAATGTCACTCCTTGGACATGAATAGACTAGAACTAGAAATAGAGAAACAGTAACAATTCACAACCCACTGTTCATCAACCTTTGCTCACTCCAGTAACACACACTCAAAAACTCAGTGAGAAGACTGTCAGTGTTATCACGCTCCTTACTACATACTGTATTTACTATAAATTCCATGAGTTTTCAACAAATAACTCTTCTAAACTCAAAGAATGAAAAAGTGAAGAAAATGCCCTCATAACGATTTCCATAGTACTGAAAACAAAAACACTTAAGTTCAACAATGAAAAGGTAAGAGCTTGTACACTGACACAAGTCAGATGAAAGAAAACAACAGGTGCATAGTCTAATCTTCGCGTATAAGCACTGGCTCACAGAGCTTCTTAACCTGTGGTATTGAGGAGGTTCTGAATGACTGCGTGATCTGTGAAGATTTCATCTCCAAGTTTCTATTTCTGAGTATATTATAAATATAAACATAAATATAACTTGCTTAATACTTTCCACTATTCTGAAATATTTACATACACACATGATATGAACAGATTCATCTAGGTAAATAAACTACGACTCTTCAGATTAAGATGGTGATTTTCATCAAAACAGTCAGTCTTCATTAAATATGCAAACAATAAAAGAAAGAAAGAAAAAATAAACTTTCCTGGCACTGAGATATTCAGAAAGTTTACAAGTCCTGATTAAATAAAAAAGATGCCCTGGAAAGCAAATATCTGCATCTCCAGCTGAAGAAACTGTTAACAAAGTCCCAATATGCAAATGGGAAAAAAAAAAATGAGAAGATAGATCATCTTTCCTCTTCCCCCCTTCTCCTCTCCTACCTCACCCTCTTAACCCGATCTTTTACCTGAAGACTGTTGACCATGTCCTTCATATTCCAAAAATTTTCTGAAAGGTGAATAGAAAGGTCAAAGAGATTTTGCCCTGATTGAAGTAGTCACAAAGGCTTTGCCAAAATCTGTCCTTTCTCTCATGACATGATGACAACACAGGTCTTACTAACACGCATGGAGAAAATGACCTGAAAATGGCTGACTATGCCTTAACCATTTACCCCCTAAGCCACCTGCCCTAGGCGGATTCCCAATTCCTAAGAGATGGGAGATAACTCTTTAAAAAAATGTGACTTTTTAAAAAAAAAATTCATTTAAAAAAATCAAATCTGGCACAGGTTGCACCCATTCACTGTCTCATACATGTTTCCATCATAAAGCTTCACGATAGAGGCGTAAAGCATCCTCCATCACCTCAAAAAAAGCCAAAAAATCTATGACAACTTCAAAAAATCACAGAGAAGCAACCACTTGCTCAATTTTCTCCAAACAAACACTGGAAGGAAGTTCGTTTTCCACAGCTTCCGATTCCACAATTTTTATTTCCGTTTGGCGACATTAAGAACGTGCAATGCTGTCCGTAACGAAACAAATCTAAAACGGCGACCCGCGACGACTGTTGGGGGTAAATGGTTAATTGAATGCAAATTTAATTTTCATTAATTTTTTTTTCACATTTTCTCTAACTGATGCAGAATTTCTAGACACACTATTTGACAGATTAAAACTGTTGTTTCCAAGGACAGACAATGTTACAATACAGAAATCATGGAAGACTTGGACTGGCCATTTATGAGCAGGACACCTCATTACGTCACTAGTGTTGAACCGGGTGACGGGTGGACAACATGTAGTATCCGGCCAGTAGAAAGGAGAGAACTTGTTATCAAGTGGTCAGTTTTATGTGAGGTAGCCAAGTGTGGTCTAGTTCTTATCTGTACTTGGTAAGTACAATAAAGGACACATTTGATATCTGAACTGCAGTGTTTGCTTCTGTCAGTGTGCTATGAAAATGGTCCAAGTCTCTTCTGAGAAAACGCAGGGAGAATATTTTCATGGTAAAGTAAAAAAAAAAACAACAGTGTGCATTTTGGCAATTGTTATTGTTGGGGGGAATTATTGGCATATTTTAATTTTTTTAAAATTATCCACATGGGCCTTAGCCTTAATCCATGAACAACATGGTACTCTTACCACAAAATAGCCCAAGTTTGACTTATGCCATTTTTGTAGCACAGTGACAAAATGTCATCTTGGTCGTACATGAAAATTTTGTCACATTTCATAAAAGTCAGGCTGCATCAAAGTCTGTTGAAAATATTGTGTGATCCCACTTCCTGTGACCACACAAGTGACAGATTAATAGCTAAATAAATGAAACAATCTCCTATACAGAGGTGGTATCCACATGTGCCAAGGAACTTTTCGCGGCCTTCAGTGCATCCTTCAGGCAGCCCATGAATCGATGTACATCTTCAAAGCTGCAGTACAGAGGGGCAGGTGAGATGCGTATAACCCTGGGCAGACGCTTGTCACACTGTGTAAGGAGATAACAAATGTTACGCTACATAAAACATGAGTATGTGAGATGAACTTTACTGCTTCCTTCTGTTTTGCATACAGAGTCATTTTCAAGATAGCGATGTTCAATCTCTGAACTGTTTTCTCAGGTCATGGGAGCGACATTCCTTTCCTGACATAAATTTAGGTGGAGGATTCGTAAATTTTGTGGGGGTTTAATATTTTTCTCAAATTTTAAAAAATTTCTGGGCATTAAATAAAGCGAGGATTAAAGCGCATTCAATTCATTTTTTAAGGGGGATTCTGAAATTTATGGGACAAATCGTGTGACTGCACGGTCTAGAGAAAATACTGTCCCTCCATTCTACCATAAATATTTCTTACCACTAAAGTCACTGAATACTTTTGTGTATTGAAAGTGGAGGGCAGCACAATATAAGTTGCCATGAATTCATATTATGTGATACATACTTAGAAACCTTAAATATATGGGGAGTGAAGTTCCCATATTCAGAAAAAAAAAAAAAAAAATTGGCAGTGTAAGGACACTTTAAGGGAGAGTAATAACGTAACACTTCCAACTGTTCTCTGCTGATTGATGTCAAAGGCCTGACATAACAACCATAATAGGCGGCGACCATCATAACAAAATCAAAAACAAATTCATACTTACTATAACGCCTCTTTTCTCCAGCTCTTTGAACACCTGTTGTATACACACATTGAAAGCTAGGGAGAGTTGTGCCCCCCTCTGTTCTGGGTTAGAGGGAGTGAAAATATCAATATAAACATTGTCCCCATCCTCCTCCGGCGTCTGACCTTTTGGTCTGAGGTAAGACTGATGGATCAGCTGTTCCAAGTACCCGGTGAGCAAAAGGGACTTTTTGCGGAGATCCTTCATGCTGGTCTTGTTAAATATCTGGAATCAAAAGCGAGTCAAAAACAATTCCAATCACAGGATGAAAAGTGAAACACTAAATATAAAATCTAAGCAATCCGCTACTCTTAAGGCAAGATTAATAATACTAAGAAAAGCAACACAATGTAAATGCATGTAACGTTTGTGTGCCTTGCCTCGCCTTTCCAACCCTTTATTTCAATTTTTTGTTGCATTGTGACTTGTTCTCCGGCTGAGTTGTTTTCTATTCTTTGTTTGATGAGCCATGAGCTTTATTCCTGTTCACAGTAATTGGATACGTTTCTATACATGAACAAAATGAGTGATTCTTGCTCTCCTTTAATTTTCAAATACTTTAAGCAATTGGGTTTAGTATTTGCTCACGTCATGAGAAATTGTTTACATGTTAACAATTCCCTCCACAATTACAACTCAGTGTCGACAACTTACTTCTTCCTCGTTTTTTTTTGTTGTTTTTTTGGCAGTACATGTGTACAGAGTGTAGTATGCATAGATGTGTGAGCTGAATATTATATAATCTTATTTACTCTATGTAAAGCGCTCAGAGTCTGTATCTACAGGGATGAGCGCTACATAAATGCTATGTTTTATGTATTATTATTATCATATCACTGATCAGTGTTGCTTTTACCTGACAACATAGTGATTTCTTTCGATCGTTTCATATGAATGTAGATGCAAAGATTTTTATCTGTATGCACCATGTGGATGAAAAGATGCCAGAGGTAAAAATAAATTTCTAGATTTATATTGAGCACAAAAAAAGACATTTTGATAAAATCATCTTCTTACATAACAATCACTCATAGGTTCTACAAGTTCTCAGGCCGAAGACAAATAAATAAAGTCAAACTGTGTGTCAGGGTGTGTCAACAGTCTAAGTTTGGCGGGTGAAATATCAAACGCGTAATAGCACTCATCACCTGTTGTATACACCTGAGTCTGTCAGAAACAAGAATTAATATTTTTCTGTGTTCTTGGAACACCTGGACTGACTGGTTCATTTCATGCAATGTAGCAGACATCAGTGGCACTGTCAGACATCAGTGGCATTGTCAGGGAAAATCTACTGTGTTTTACAACGCCTCCACTAAATGTCAACACCACTCAACAGTTGCTCACTACAATGCATAATTAAACAAAACTGACTTAGAGTAGTTGTGACGCCGCTCAGGTTTTAAAACTTCTCTGAACTCACTGCAGTTACACGAAGATTACACTGTCTTTACTGGAGAAATACCTTGATGTAAGCACTGAATATGCAATTTTATCAAACAGACAGTCCAAGGCAAGCATTTATGACACACAAATAATGAAAAAAATAAAATCAGACATTCAAATTTCTTTCCAACCAGCATCTTAGCCATATATCAAATGGTCCTCACTGACAAAAAACATTCTCTGAATTCAGAGAATTCTTGGAAGAGTGGAAACCATGCAGTAGCAACACTCACCTCAAAGCTGGCTTTCAAAGAAGGACACAGAAATCCTGGTGTGTTGCTCAACCTGTACCCTCTTGCTCCAGGATACAAATCCATTTCTGAAAACAAGTACATACACATCATCAATGAAACCAAGATTTTCGCCCATAGTGTGTGGGTACTTTTATGCACTTCTTTTTTGTTTTCATTTTAAAATATCTCCATAAAATAAAATATCAAAGCACCGATATATTTTATATTGTCTCCAAAATTCTGTCTCCTTCCTGTACTTACTGTTATCCATGACGAAGCGAGTGGAGTACTGGTGACCCCACCAACCCATCAGTCGAGGGAAATCATTTTCTCTGTATTTCTCATGGATGAAAAGCCCTGCCAGGCCTCCTGCTCCAGAGTTGAGATACTGAAACAAAATTGCACACAGACTTAGATACAGTGGAACTTGGTGACAACACAGTGGACGGAACTTTCAAAATTTTACTCTTATTGCTGTTCCCAATTGTTCCCAAACAGGTGTACAGAGAGATAACAAGTAAACTGAACTGTATTATCAACATTTATGTGTAAAACTACACGACACAGAGTTGCTGATGTTACATGCAATTACTACTGATCATTGATCAAAGTTGGAAAACTGAATAATGAAAGTAAAAACTAGCTGGGGCAAAGATGGAAGTGACTGGGCAAGATCAGGATGTTGGGAATACACTGGCAATTTAGGGATTTTTCCCAATAAATTCAAGAGGTTGGTAGGTTTGGGTCATGCAGCTGAACATTAACAATTCTAACAATAATGAAGAACAATCATAGCACCTACATCCATAAAGTACTCTAAATCCATAAAGAGCTCTAAATCTAAATCCATGAAGTGCTCTATATCCATAAAGTGCCCTATATCCATAAATGCCTTATATCCGTAAAGTGCCCTTTATCCATAAAATGCCCTATATCCATAAAGTGCCCCCAACGCACCTTGCAATGAGTAACGATGCATGGAGAAACATGATAATTCTACACACACCGTCATAGGACTATACAGTGGTTCATTCTCAGTAGTTACCCTACTTCTCATTTCACTCCTCTCTCACTCTCTCTTCCGTCTCTCTCTTTCTCTCACACACACATACAACTGTCCAAACCCACCTGCATTTGTACATGGAGTCAATCTATGATTTGTATGATATCATTAAGAAGAGGGACTGTTGAAACATAATGCCTGAAGAGGTGGGGTCTTAAAGCCCTCCTCCCCATTTCACATCAGGGCATTATTTCTCCTGAATGTCACCAGTAAATCTTCTACTGCATGGAAACTGCTGATAGCTAATTTACTGATCCTCCAAATGTTATGGGAAAGAAAACTGAAAACAAAGATTTACCTGAGTTGAAGAAGTGGATGGGGTGGTGGAGGGGAGGGGCTGTCTCTTATACACNCTTGCATTCTGACAGTAATGATCGGATGGCACAGTTTTAACACTTTCTGTACCAACGGCGCATTAATGCGCCGGACATTTGCCCTCCGTTGAGGCCCAACAGCGCAATAAAGCGCCAGATGCCATAGCATGCAAAAGATGTACGGAATTTCAGCCAGAAAGGAAGTAGGTGCAAGGGACGTTACTCTAATAAAGAGAGGAGACCCTCAGCTTTACTTGTGAATTTTTTGAAGCAGATACGTTGTGTTTTGGTGAAAATACAAGCATTTTTGTGCCAGACATGGATGACACAATAATAGATCGCCATGATTCCGACTCAGGAGAGGAATTGGAGGTTGATAGTGATGACTGCTGGGAAAGTTATTGACACAGTGATGAAGAACAAGGTTCAGACAGTGATAGATCTTCTATAGCCAGTGGTTCAGAATATGATGTAGGGGCTCAGGGGGATGGAGGAGGTTGAAAAGAGGTAGAGGAGGGAGAAAACGAAGGGGGCGTGGCCCACAAACAGCTGATCAATCTAAATTTTCTTGGATTTGTATCCAGAAGAAGATCCATACTATCCTGAATGGCTTTCAGAGCACAGAGATGGGGGAATATTGGTGGATGAAGACAGACTTGAGCCTCAGAGTTGCCTGCAATACTTCAAAATGTTTTTCCCCGATTCTCTTATTGATATTACTGTGGAAGAGACAAATCCACATGCACAACAGGTGCTTGGACAGAGCAGAGACACTGTGAGTAAAAAGGCTTGGTTTGATACAACTTCAACTTTGATACTTCAAAGAGCAAGTTGGCACTGTTTTTATAAAACTAGAAAAAAAAAATTGTATTTTATATGATTTTTTTAATTTCAGTATACATGATTTGGCATCAGTCTCATTAGTTATTCAAAATGGCTGCCAGGGTCATGTGATCATAATGTTCCGCAACCCTGATTTTTGTATCCGTTGTTTATTCTTCAATATATATTGAAAATTTCGTCTCAATCTGTCCATTCATTCCCTCTCAGTGATTTTTTGAGAATCATAACCCTAATTATTGCTATCCTGGGCCAGAGGTCTTGGTACTGAAGGGTATATTCAGTGTACAAAGTATTGGTACAGAAAGTGTTAAGGTTGCTTGAAAGTTGGACCTAGGTGTTGCTTACCTTCAAAATGGTAACAAATTCGATTTTGGTGCAATTTATGTCGAATAAACTTGTTAAAGTTGAATGAATCTTCCCTTCCCAAAGCTAGAAAATGCTCCCTGATTCCCCTCACATGCTCACCTTGTATGTACACCAGCAGGCAAAGTCCACTCCCCAGTCATGCAGGTATAGAGGTACATTCCCCACAGCGTGAGCCAAGTCCCAGCCCACATAACAGCCCTGATCAAAAACACAGGAGGGAAACTGTTATAGGGATTCAAGATGTAATTATATCCCTTTGATTATATAACGTCTCTGCAGGATTCTAAACAGCTAACTCTGAATAACTGAAGAACGAGTTAGCTGTTTAGAATCCTGCAGCGACGATAAGCAACTCTATGCCTTTAAGGGAGATAATCAGTAAAATATTTTTATCTTTTTCTCTTTACATAACCTTCCATTTGATATTATGTATTAATTCATGCTGTCTCGCATAAAAACTTGTCTTGCATCTTTCTTATCTATATTGAAGTATGAAAGTGTGTAATGGTATCTGGCTATATTCTTGTGGTGATGGATTTCAGTATGAATGGTTTTGTACTATATTCTTTTGTACATACATCATTGAATGATTTGTAATAAATTTTAAAATAAAATTTAGTTTGTTAATCCAACTGAAGTTTGTTTTTTAATTGCTGATTGTCACCCATACAACATACCAAAGACAATGTCAAAACTGCGCACAGAATAGACAATCTACACCAGATCTTTATGAGCCACTCCAAAAAGGTTGTCCTTGTTGATGGGTAATGACAGTTATATGATAAAAATTATGAAGTAAGAACTCTTGGTTGTTAAGTGTATTTTAATTTTATGTTCAAGCGACATGAATGAGTCTATATACAGTTAAACTTATTAAAATCTATTCATTTGGAAAGTGATCTGCTAACTGTAGGGGATAAAAAATGAGCTGAAAATGTATGTCCCTTTCATGTTGTGAAAGACACCAATGTTACATGAGCTGATTCAAGCAGTGTCCCCGATGGGAAGAAAACCTTTTCAAGCTCCACTGGTATTAGTGGTCTTTTTCATATGATGTGCGCTGATAAAGAGGAAAGATGTAGGACAATCATATGAAATTTTCACACGGTACAGCCAAACTACTGACACTGATTCCTCAAACATTTCATTGAATTTCACCTCCCTGTGCAACATGGTAAACAACTGACTTAGACATGGTGTGTGTTTCAAAAAGCTGAATTTTAGATCTGCGCTCAGGTTTACAAGAAAAAAAAAAACTTGACGCTGACTACCACTATGAGCATGAAGTATTCCTAATGACTTATGGTAATTTCTTACAAATAAAAAATAAAACTATCTTGTACTCTTTTAACAAAAATATGGCGGTAAAGCTCAAGGGAAGACAATGAGTAAGAGCTAACAAATAAGTGCAATGAGAGAGAGAGAGAGAGAGGGAGAGAGAGAGAGGGAGAGAGAGAGGGAGAGAGAGAGAGAGAAAGAGAGAGAGAGAGAAAGAGAGAGAGAGAAAGAGAGAGAGAGAGAGAGAGAGAAGAAGTACCTTGGCTTGGCCTGCCTTGGTGATGGTTGGAATGTCGAAGAGCTGCCCCGTGTAGTACTGGACCCCAGAAAAGCAAACCACAGCAATCTTGTCCCCCTCCTTCTCTATTATGGCCAAGATGTCTTCTGTCCGCAGTGTGAATTCACCCTGTTAA
Source organism: Ellobium chinense (assembly GCA_033807755.1). Lineage (NCBI taxonomy): Eukaryota > Metazoa > Mollusca > Gastropoda > Ellobiida > Ellobiidae > Ellobium > Ellobium chinense. The sequence continues at coordinate 76,748 of JAWQUT010000936.1, forward strand.
CAAACAAATGCCCTCAATCCAACACACTTAAATTTAAATAGGTTCATTACATTACTCAGCGGATGCCCTCAACAAGAGGAGCCTCTACAAAGTTTAATGAAAAAAGCCAACACCATAAAATGATATACAGGCACACTTTAATAAACAACACATGACAGAATATATCAAATATCAAACAAAAATGCAGTAGTAAATATATAAACTGACTAACTGACCAACTCACCCATCTACCCACCCACCGACCAACTGACTCACCTACCCATCCATTGACCGACCAACTGACCCACCAAGTTACCAATTGACCTGCCGACCTACCCACCAACTCACCTGCTGACTGACCAAATGACCCAGTGCCGACCTACTCACTGATCCATCCACCCACCCATCTACCCATCAGTCCACCCACCAACTGACTGACTCACCCACCTACCCACCCATTAGCTAACCAACCAACCAACCAACCAACCAACCAACCAATCAATCAACCAACCCACCCACCAACCTTTCCAATCAATCAATCAAAGTATCAGTCAGCTCACTGATCAATCTACCAATCATTCAATCAGCCCATCAATCTTCAACTTCAACCCTTGTATCGCTTAGATCAAACCGGCACACTAAATCAGCTTCTACGTCGGACACAAGGGATGAATACATGAGACAATACAAGTCTAACTTGTAGACAAAAACATTAATCAGTGTGCTGTAGTTATGAAATAGTTGGCAAAAATTACACAATGAGGCAAGAACCATCTGTAACCCATTAGATACCAACAGATTCACTTAGGCTGATGGAATTATGTATATCACTGGAGCATGTAAAAAAGCCTTACTTACCAGCTGAGTGGTTTTATATTACAGGGACTTCTTCACATTTTGTTCATAAAATGATTGTTAGTCAGCACCAGGTTAGTAGAATGTTGCTTTTCACACGTAAATGTTATTTTTCACAATCTTGCCAGCTGTATATGAAAACAGCCCCCAAAGCCACCCATTAGTGAAAATTAATTTTTTTGTGTGCATGAAGCTGTTGATGGCTGTACTAATAACTTTTTAGTCCATTCACACGTATATGTGAATGTACATGTGTGTATGAAGCTGCTGACGGCTGTAATATTAACCCGTTCACACATATATGTGTGTATGTATGTGTGTTTGTGTGAGTGCGTGCACGCCTGCATGCCTGTGTGGGTGAGAGTGGGTGTGTGTATGCATATGTGTGGGCACGTTCGTGCATGCATGCGTGCGTGTCTGTGTGTATGTTCTAGGTCTAATGCTCTCCCCATTCTGTAACCAAATCACAGGCTGCTCATTCTTGACTCTGTTGTCCACAATCAGGAAATGAACTACAAATGTCTTGCGAGAGTTCAAAATGACGTTTATATTGCTAATTCTACACTAGAAATATGGATCTGGGGCACAGCACACAATTTTTGAATACCGAACTCCAACAATGCCCTTTATAAAATTCAGTCAGAACCATCAGCTTGCATGAAATTTGATAGAAGAGATTTACATCAAAGTCTCCTCTGCTCACTAAGGATGCTTAATTACATTGACAATATATGGGCAAGTTTGTGCTGCTTTACCCTGTCCTTTTTAATGATGAGGTTAAAATTTCAAATGCTGCTTTCCTTTTATTGATGATACCATGCAGTGTGTGGCTGACAAGCATTGAGGTAACAGATAAACTCATAAAACACAGGGGCCTGAGCGAGGCTGTACACTAATTTATTATATTGTTACTGCATCATTGTTATAATGCAAATATTTTCATGTCTGAGACAATCTTATTTTAGTTACCTATTGTCCCATTCAAGAATGGGTGTCCATGTTAAATATATAAAAATCTATAGAATATAAAATTATATTTTTTCTTTTCTTTTTTTTATTTTATTTTTTATTTCTTAGCAGAAATTGAAAGTAAAATCATTCATACATTGAGTTTATGCGCAAATGGTCGGTGGTGAATAAATCTGAGTTTCTGTGAGGCCTACTTGTATACTGTAAATTTGTTCTTCAATTGTTGTTTACTCAAAACTTTTCCAACTGCATGAGTTGGGCCTCTGTCACTTTGACTGACTATATCTTGGGCCTGAATGAAACTTCTTCAAACATTTTTTTTCATCTCATGAAAGGATACACGTTAAGCTTTCATGTCATGCCAATTGCTTGATTTAGCCAAAAAGTGACTTACGCCTTACTCTGACTAGCTGCAAAACATATTGGATGAATAAGATTTCTGTACAAAGTACTAATTCACTCACACCTTTCTTTTAAATCAACGAAAATGAAGTCTCTAGATTAGAGTAATGACCGCCAAAGAATGGCTGATGTTGCTTCTCTCAATGACAATAAAGTTCTGCTTTAACCTTTTCACGCCACCCCACACTCCCTTTCCCCCAACATTTCTGCAGCACAGGTCACATTTCACATCATGCTGTCCAATAGTTGTGCAGTGTTCAATCTGACCTTTCGTGCTGGCCTGCATGAATCCTGTGATTTGAAGTTTTGCACAACACAACAACATGTAAACAACATATCATTTCAAGCGTGGGTCAGTCTATTATTTTTTCATCTATTGATTGGCAACTAGTTTAATACAAAAAAAAAAAAATATTTATCAATTGCTTTATATTTTTTGGTCAGAATTATGTGTCAGTGGTACTGGTGTGTATCCTGTGGGCTTCTTCTCTACAGTGCATAACTAGCACAGGGCACAATGTGAAAAGGCTAAAGTCTCTCTCTAATACACCTCAACTGCCACTAGGACACCACCAAATAGGTGCTTTTGAAACATTGCAAACAGTAGTCGAGAACAAACCTACCGCTAGCAGGACTAAAACCCAGAGCCTTTCCTTTACCAGCTTTCAGGCCCTTTAGTGACAGACCAAAATCCTTACCTCTCTGGGTTCCACACAGATCATAACATCATTTGGGTCCAATCCATGAAGTCTGGACTGACTCTCAAAGGCATACTGTGGAAGAGAAAAAAAGTTTACCAAGTGCTTATCTCCGAGACTGGCAATCAGCCTATGACTGTGATGATGTGCTTTTGTCTGAGAGGCAAGGGCTGTGAAGAGCATATTGCTCACAGCTGTTGTTGACCATATAATCACCAAAACTGGTTGCAAAGAAACATAACTGCACTTTCCCAAGGCAAAGAAACATAATTCAACATCTCCTGTGTCTGTCATTCTATTATCAGGTGAAGATGTTACAGGTCAGTAATGTATCAGGAAAGGTCAAGCAATATCTGGCAAAACAATGTTTCTGCATTTCTCTGTTTTCTGCCATAATTTGTGTTGAAAATATGTTTACATCTGTATAAAAAAAAAGATGTCATACATAAAGGGATATCCATGGGAAGTTACAGATAAATGCACTAAACTATGCTCAATGATTATTTCTGGAAGCCAACCACAATTTCCTCGGAACAAGGAAGCTGCCCAAAATGTCATTCTTCCAATGGAAGGCTGGCTAGTGTGATCAGGTGCTCTACAAAAACAACAACATTATATGTGAAACTCAACAATCTCTTATGGCTGCTGAGTGCAGGATAAGATTTTTTTCCACATATTGAGCAAGCTATGAAGATTACACTAAAGAGGCATTACAGTGAACATAAAAAGACAACTCACATGATCAGACGGGAAAGCTTTACTCTCACACAATATCTTATATCTGTCTTTGGTCGGTCGGTAGAATGAGATCTGTGAAATAAAATTCATCACAAAAACTGACTAGATTCTCACACACATGAATGTACATTAAAAAAAACCGAACATGAAAATATTTGAAGTGCACTTCAAAAATCCTTGATTAACAACAAGTGCTATTTTGAAACAGTACGCACAGATATAATCTACAGATATTATGAAATAAACTTCTTACAAAATATTTTGGAGATGTCCCATGAATTGCGTAAGAAATGTGCTTAACTTAAATATACAATATATGTAACACAAAAATAAAGGGAAAGTGGGGGGAGGGGGAGGGGGGGAGAAGGATCGGATGGAGGGAAGAGAGGAAGTGAGAGAAAAGAAGAGATAAAGATCAGATGTGCTGGAATAAGGTATTCCAACAGCTTTCTACAATAACCAAAAGGATGATGGTACTATCATTTCCACTTAATCAAAACTTCTGTTTAAACAGAATACTGTATTTTCTGTATAAGAATTACAGAATAATTAATTGCGATTCTTTTAACCACATTTTTTATCAAACACCGGAGGAGTTTCGATTATGCGGGGTCGACTGTGAAAGACAAATGAGTTCTCACCAGAAGCAAGTGGAGATTGACAGTCAGTCCATTCATGAGGGAAACTTCTTCTCTGTTGCAACCTAACGATGAGACAATCATAACAACAAGTCTCTTAACTCTGGTACAAGCTAGAACAAAATCTGGACAAAGTTGACTTTTAGAGTCACAGAAAAAATACACACCAGAGTCAGTGTGGCCATATGGTTTGTGAGTTGTATTCAGAAACTGAAGACTGTCAAGTCTAGTGATTGTGTGTTTGACTCTTGGACTGGGTGGTTACGTTGTAGTGTCCTTGGGAATGACATTTCACTCCTTTCCCCATTTGATTCAGTGTAAATAAGCATGGGCTTTAGAGATTGGGGAGGGGGGGGAGGAACCACAGCCCTATACCGCAGGTGACTAGCAAAGACTTTGTTGTATGTTCATTTCTAATATTATGCATTTACATTATTGTATTGATGTATATTGTTTTATAATATGGATGAGATGTATATATCATAGTATGGCATTGTACAGTGATTTCCCTATGGGGTTAATACAAGTCCAAGTTTCATTTTCATTTCCCATTTTCATGTTCCATTTGCACCTGCACACACCAGCGCATCAAAGCATCTGCACACACCAGCGCATCAATGCACCTGCACACACCAGCGCATCAATGCACCTGCACACACCGGCGCATCAATGCACCTGCACACACCGGCGCATCAATGCACCTGCACACACCAGCGCATCAATGCACATAGATACAACATTCACACATGCACCAGTCCATCAAATATAAACATTTACACACTCACTGGCATAAGTCTACAAGTTTTCTAGACTCTTCTTAGTAGAATGTGCCTCTGGCAGCTTGACACTCTGGACTTCACTACCATCTCATTCATACACAGCAAGTAGACTTGGAAAAATCAGCTCCATATTGCTGACATCAACATAAGGGATGGACATAAAAAGATGGAATTTGCATGCAGACATCACTGTTTTATAAGATTATCTTTCCATTTTATACTTGTTTGCTCCTGATTATAAAGTAGCAAAAAAAACCCTTTACAGGACACGATCTACTAAATCTCAGTCTAAAGCCTTTTCATACCACGACATAGATTTGAATGCACAACTGAAGTCAAAGAGGAAAAAAACACCAACTCTGCTACAGAGATACTCACCCACAATCTTAGCCATGTCTTCCTCTAAACACTCATCGCACCAAGCCCAAGGAAGCTCTCCATTTGTGTGACCCTGAACACCACTGCAGACACCAAACAACAATCCCATCATTCATTCAAAATTTAGTTCGGGATTCATACAAAAATTTCAGAAGCAAAACTAAGGGAAAAATGTTCAAAATACAGACCGTGGCCTCTAAGCATAGTTTTCTGGGAAATGTTACGGGCTTTAAAAAGCAAGTAATTAAATTAATTTCTTTGGTAAAGACTTTCACAGGAAACATAAGACCCAAAACAAACAAAAAAATATCCTTCCTTATAAATGATTAGCATGGCATGACCCTTAACCCTAATAGTGGCAATGGCTGATTAAATCGGCGATAAACCATGTGAGCAAGTGGCAACTCCGATTAGATCGGCTATATCGCCGTCCCATTTTTTTAGTTATTTTCCCTAGTCCCTTGACTTTATTTGGACTAGACGTGATGTTCTTACATTGGAGAGCTCGTCTAAGCTTGTTTTCTTCGCTGGAGCAACATTTTTGTGACATTTCAGTTGATTTTGTATTTTTCTTGGTTACGTCATAAACCATACTGTTGGTCAAAGAAATGACCACAGAAAAAATATACGTCAAAATATATAAGCAAAAGTATACATTTTTGGAAAGATAATAGATTTGTGCACAAGATAGTTGTGTTCAAACTGCAAATACTCTAAAAATACTTGGATTTCTGTGCACCTCCTGAAAATAATTTTTTGCGTCACCAGCGACCATTTTTTTATTTTTCAAAGACGTGACCCAAAAAAATATAACCTATGCTTTCATAAATTGTTTTTTCAAGTTGTCTGTCCAATTACCTTTCCAATGATATATAGTTTTGTACCTTTATAACTAAATTTGAATTTTTTATGAATTTTTTACTACCACCCATCATTTTGAGCAAAATATACCTTGCCACTTAGGAAAAAACTCCTGCCACTACTAGGTTAAGACACCCGGATGTCTGCTGTTCTTAAGGACTATCTAAGGGCCTGTGGACCAAATTTTCAATTCCATGGACAAACAAACAAACAAACAAATGGTGATGTGGGAGAGTGTTTCACTCACAGTTTGGCCCATTTATCCATCTGTACATCCATGTATTCCTTTGTTTTCTTGGGGCACAGACCCAGAGAATTGCCACAGAGATACACACAGTCTTCCTGAACGGTTACAATTGAAGGATCAGCTGTAGAGAAATAAAATGGCAGCATCATCAGTACAATCTAGCGCTAAGTGTTGTTCACATTTTACACATATTTAAAATACCTAACATATATTAGAAGTGGTTTTTGCTTTTGCAAGGATCTAATTTTTCACAAATTTTGTGAGTTGAGCTTGACTTGTGAAAATTACTTCCTGAATAGAAAGCTCCTTGTAGAAGGCAACATACTATAGACTATAGGAATGACAGACTGTAAGTTGCCAAAAAATGTGAAATTAGATAAACAGATTATTTGTGATAAAATTAGGACCTTACGCAAATTGGGTGGTGGAGGGAGGGAGTAGGATTAATCATATAAAGTAAATACACTTGTGATCTATCAGTATCTGTGATGTAAGGAAGATCGACACCAAGTAACTGAAGGTGATTTCCTTTTTCTGGGGAATAAACAATAATGCTGCTAAGAATTTCACAGAAATCCTTTGATGAAAAATATTTCACACCACAAATGTCTCAGGTGCCTAAATTTCATGAAAAGAATAAAAAAGGATGATACCAAAAATCTCAAACTGATGAAAAGTAATTTCATTTCAAAACACAAAATACTGGGGATTAAAGAGCTTTTAGGCACTGCTTTGTTTGCAAGTCAAACAAAAAAATAATCAATACATACTGAATAAAACTTCACTCATTTTAGGGTAGTGAAATTCATTCCGAAGATTTCGCAGTGGATCTTTTTCGTCCATGAGCTTCGCAAACTTCAAATCTTGTAGATCCAATCCATTCTCCGTAGCAATTTTCTTCAGCTCCTCCACAGGGTGAGTATGGCTATTACTGAAGCAGTTACTGTTGGCCATCTTGTGTTGTCTCACTCCAATCCAGTGTATGTCTCTCACTCAGGCAAATGATCCTGGAAATAGAAGATCAGTATGGCTAAATAATGTCATAAATAAAATAATTATAATATCAGTATGGCTAATATTTATTTGTATTGCAACCTGATAAAGTGAGGTTAAAGTCACTTTTGACAAAATCACATTACTGGCAATATGATACGCAAGATTAATGTGTGGGCTTTCATTAAATAGGAAAAAAAAATTGATGCAGGCTTATTCTGATCAGAAAATAAAATTGTTTGAGGTAGCAAGGGATGATTCCCATTCACTGGAAAATATGCCGAGCAAACTGTACTTGGAGATCAATTTTTCACCACAACTCAACAGTCATCTATTCTGCTTCACAAAAGCTTAACTTTATCTACATCAGTTACCATTCACCAATAAAATCATTAGTTTTGTGTGTAAAAATGATTTAACTCTCCATTTCTGCAACAAACAAAAATTTGAAATCCGCTGAAATTTGACACCCCACATCTGGCCGAGAAATACAAATCAACCCTTGAAATTAGTATGTGTGAAGAGCAATATGTAACCACCAGCTGGGGATGGCAATTTGCACATGGAATATTTTATTTTTTGTCTTTGTTAACAGCTGTTCCTCATCTAATAGTTTTATCAGTATTACTTTGAAAGTGCTAAAAAATTGTTCATGATATCCTAGAGAATATTCAAGTGTAAACAGAGACCTCTACAGCTGATAGAGGTTCACACGGGATTCTCAGATGTACAACGCCACATAACAGAAAACGGCCAGTAGGCCTTCTCGCCTAGTGTCGTTCAAGAGTTAACCTTCTTTACATCTGTGGAAATTTACCCATTCCTACTCTAGTGACAGAGGCCACAGTTTGACTGGGTGCAAGACAATTATACATTTAGTGGGCCATGGCAGCTTCCAATCTCCATTCCTGTATCATAGTAGATATAATAAGAACTAATATTTTCACATCCAGTTTACCACCCTAAAGATTGGATTTACTGAACATCATATAAAATGTCAAATTACGTTTGCGATAATTTTTAAAAAAAATTTACATCGTCTGCAGCAAGCCCCGGACACTTAAGCAGAAATGACAATCACTCAGCAGCTATGGCATAGTTTTGTTGGTGTTTTGACTTGAAAGTACTCTTTAGCATGTCTACTGTCAATATACAAGTAAAATACTTATACGACACGTTATCCTGTGAGGTTATGGGTGAAATCGATTTTTCTATCTCAGACATCTACGGAGAGTGGAGGGTAACACTGGACAGCCGATGAAAGTCCTGGTCACTGTCGGGTGCTGTCGAATTATGAATATGCTACTGGCCGCCCCTGGATGGGAACTTTTAAATTTCTTCCTGACCTGCTGTGGTGTCCTTCATAACTATTTTTTAATGAATGGCCATTTCTATTATTTCATAATTGGTACAAGTTTAAAACGTTCGGTAGCTGGAGGTAACTGGAGCTGAGAAGGGAGGCGGTGAGACACTTTCCATCTTCATGAGCCAGAGTTGCAACAAGTATCCATGTGTAAGTTCTTTCCACGAGTAAACAAAGAAAGAAAATGCAAAAATCTTAAGAAGAAACTTGACAAAGGGAGCTCACCCTGGAAAATCTATGCACAAGTAGAGAGAGCTTGACAGCGCTGGACCGCTATTGTTAAGGAACAGGATACCTCTTAACAAACCTGGGAAAACAGTTCTCATCAGCAAGGGACTGTTATTGTCTAGAGAATAAACTCAAAGATGTTACCCCAAACCAAATCTGCCAGCCATCACACGGGAAAGAACAGGGCACCTAAGAACAACAACCCATATGGTCACAGACTTACAACAATAATATAAGAATGAATAATGACAATAGCAGAGAAAGTGAGAAGTCAAGACTTGGGGCCAATATAAATGTTTTTAACAGTAGACATTACTCTTGGACAATTCGAAACACTGGCTGTCTGACAGTCTCGACACATGTATTTTCCAGACATCCTCTCCTCGACTCTTGTACAGCAAGGTGGAGAAAAACCAGCTAAACACTGATAATATACCAAAAACAAACATAATAAGGGGTTCTCTGTAGCATAACAGAGGTCTTAATTTTTAGTCGAAGGCCATTATGGGCTTAGTCGATTGGATGTTTCCAGACTGACTCCAGACAATAAAGCTTGTTCCAAAATGCTTGGAATTACAAGAAACAAAATCATACTCGGAAATAAATGATGAAGGGTCTGAAATGTATCTGGGAAAATAATTTTTTTAAAAAAAATTCCATAATAACGAAGAGGAAGGCACTCACGCAAACACAAACAAATCAGAGAAATTCTTAAAGTGTTGCTGACAGTTCCAACTGTCCAACAATGCCGCAAGTGTTTTGCAATATCATTTTTAGTTGTTTTTTTTTGTTTTTTTTTCTCAGGCTCTGATACCTTTCAATGCAAACAAGTATTTGACAGAGCTGTCCCTCCATAACCTTCTTGGCAGATTCAGTGATGTCAGTTTGCCTCAAATTTGGCCTCCCTAGCACATTTCAGTTTCTGCTAGTTGGTCTTTCTTTGAAACCCCATGTAAAACCAAAAAATGAGACCCTACATATCAAGCTGGCAAATAAAGTTGGTAGGTGCACAGTGGCATAAAATGATAAATAGAGGGTCTTTTTCAGCTTTGCCTAAACAATGTCAATAATTAACTGTACTTGTACTTGGCCAATCCAAACTGTTACACTGGAACCTCAATAATATTCAGCACTCATTTAATAACTATACCTTGTTATTACGTACGTATGAATTTGACATCCACTCATTCATAATTTTTCACTCAATATTCAGACGGACTTCAATACAGAGAATATCTCAGTAATAAGCATTTTATTCCCTGTTCGTTAGTATTTATGCAGAAAGAAGGCAATGTCTGATATACTGCAGTGTCCTAGGAGTTCTCTTTCAGTCATTAATAGAAGAAAAAAAGAGAAAACAGCATACTAAAAGCAAGTCTACTAGCAACTTATTAAACTTGAATGTCCTGAACATCTAGTCCTCTCTCCACTGCAAGCCTTCACATCCAAGCTTTATTTATAAACATGTTTAAGGGGTGAGAAGGGGAGAGAAGGGGGAAGAAGGAGGGTGTTCAGGCGTTCAAATATTATTATTCACGCTGTGTCCTCCTACGTGTCCTTCAATATTTTTCATGACACTTATACTAACCGTGACTAATGACAATGTTCTACTTTAAGGGAACAATGGTAGTCTTAGCAGCACATCTGTTCTTGTTTACAGTGAAATAAAAGCTGACTATGAGTAGTATCGGAGGGTCACATATTTGCTCTCCTGTTTTGTGCTCCAGCAGCTGGCTGACCCATAAAAAAGGAGGCCACAATATTTGCTTCTCATCTTTCTTTTCTTCTTACCTAATTGACCACTGTCATCCTGCAGTAGAGCCAGTTCTCACATTCACACCACTAAACTGGCTGCCACTGAAGAATAAATGAACCAACCATGTGAGGCGGTGGTCAAATTTTGTGCCTCACTCTACTTGGATTAAGTGCTAGAAGTAGGTTCTAGCTGTGTTTGAGAAAAAGCTAACTAGATGTCAACAAAATATTGTGGTAAGAGTCCAAAACCAAAAATAAGATTGTTACATCTCTAACCCCATGCAGCTCATATTGTCAGACTTTGACCTGCAACGCTAACAAAATCAGGCTGCAAATTGGTTATTTCATAAAACTACAGTTTCTTCAAACAATGAAACAAATTAAAACAGAAACATGCAGTCATACCAGATTTTGGAAGAACAATCACGACTACAGGGAGGTAATACAGCATGTCTAATGTCCTCTGACAAAAGAGTGTGTGGTGTTGGTTTTTCCTGCCATATTTACATTTTTTGTCATATCCATGAGATCAGTTCTCACCTCCCAACAAAATATTTTCGCAAAAATGCCCTTGATCATTTACAGAAACTGGACATGAATTTTGCTGAAATAGAACCACTCAACTTTCTCAAAAGCAGATTTGGCCCTTTTTTGTGAGAGGATGTTACTAGATGTATTCATGTATCTGGCCATCACACTCACATCACAGTACTGTGCCATAGTACAAGAGACACAAAACAGAGTGGTCTGGGCCAAGTAGTGGTTGTTAACTGCACAGCATAATTCTTAAGGGAAGGAAGGAGCTGAGTTTCAATTATCTGCACCACATAATTATATATATAACAGTATAGATTGGTACTAAAGAATTTTTTTCAAAAACAAAGAGCTGTGAGCTCATCCTAGATTAACAGGCAAAAGAAAAGTCAATAGTACTGGCTTTCAAAGATCTCACAACTTTAAGAACACTGCGAAACAGAAAGCAAACTTTCAACATTTATAATAAAAAAATTTCAGCAATATATGGAGTAAAATTCGAAACAAGTGCAAGTTCTCTTGTATTCAGGATCTGATATGTTTTTTGATACTGATTTCATATTTTCAACTGCAAACCGTTATGATTAAAAAATTTTGAAAGGAACTCCTCATGGCAAGTCATTTTTTTAGAGCAGATCTATTAAAAGTAAAACTCAACTTAGAAATTTATAAGAATTAGAATTATAAGAATTAGAAATATACACACAAAAAAACACTTTACAGTAGTAGCCAGATACAGACTATATATAGTGTGTTCTCAAAAGATAAACTAAGTTTTTTTAAAGAATCTCTTTTCTTACTGAATGGATTGTTTCCAAATTTCGCATACTTTTATAGACCTCTGAACCAATTTGTCTTAACAGAAAATATGTTCTCACATTGTCTCTGTGTCTGTGGTAAAAGTTTTCTTCATAAACCTTATGAAATGAAGGGAGGATTTCCATATGTGTGCCTTTCTACAACATGCAACAAAAAATGAGTTTGTAATATTTGAAAACTACATTTTTGTTTCTTTGTGTATCCCCACAAACAAACGAAAAAAACTTCTCTTTTATTCTAACTCCTTTAAAATCATCCCTCTTTAGGCTCTTTAGTCAGGAGCATGTTGCAGGGTGGCACACATATGGAAATCCTTTCCGAAATGAGCGATAACAGGCAAGTTTCTCGATCATGCACAGGAGTTCAGCATGAAACTTGAAAATCTTAACACTTAGGTAAAGATAAGGTGGAAACTGTTTAAATGCAATAATCACTAAAATTATTTTCTAGAACACCTTTAGAAGCATTCACTTAAAGGCAACAAAGGAATGCAAAGTAACCAGCAGAACAATAATAGCGTAAAAACTGAAAAGACGTATCTAGAAGTAGTCTGAAAATCAAAACCACTTTGTCATTCGAACCTGGGGGCATTTAACAAATGTATTGAATAGTGTCGACGGTGTAGTGTATTGCCTTGAAAACAACAAGGCTGAAATAAATGAACAAACCTAGTGGTACATAAACAAGACAAGGGTGTGATTTTGATTGCTGCGCGCAAGTCACGGTGAGGAAGTGTACACATTTACAAGACATTTGCTAAAAACGTGATGTCTTTTGCGAAGATTAGATGTCAGAACTGAGCAAAATAGCTGCAGCCATTTAAATTTTTTTTTAATTTTGTAGTTAAAACTATTAACAGCCGTGTGTTAAATGAGGATGAGGCAAGAATCAACAATGGTATGTATTATATATATGTGTGTAAGAAAGAGGCAAAGATGTTAGTATAGCATTACAAGCAAGTTCACCAAAACTTTTAGATTCTAACACTCTTCTTTCTGACTATAATGGTGGCAGTGGGAGAAACTTGATTTTGCCAAGTTCTTTTTTATACAGTCGACTCCGCTTAATCGCCATTTCCGCTTAATCGCCTCGTTTCCCAGGTAAGAGAATTTTTTCTATATAAAAGTCACTTGATAATCGCCTCTCACTCCTGATAATCAATCACTCTTCAGTGCCCGTGAATTCAAAGATCAGCGGTTCAAGGATTACAGCTGACAAACAAATATGTACAACCGGACTGAGTGACAGCTGCCACGCCGAAATAGGTGTGATAAGCATTTCTTCCCCTCCTCCCCCTCCCCTTGCCCCCCTTTGTCCCATGCTATGCATCCCCGCCATCGCCTGTCCGATAATGCTAATGTGCTGAAAATCGTATAGTCTCCTCCCCCCATGCCTTGACTGCACCTGTCTGGTGGATTTCGGTTAGAGCAGAGAACGTGTCATGTGGATGAACAGTCCATCCCGACCATGCCATCCTACTCCTTATTGTCTGTTGGGCTACTGCGAGGTGGCCAATGAGAGAGACCATGGAGATCAAAACATTTTGTGCGCTACAAGTTTAACACCGCCAAACTTGAGTCTGTCCTGAGTCTGGCAACGAGAAGGCCTCAATGCACGACATCAAACCACCACATCAAAGAAATTTAACCCCATTACCAAAAATATGGCCGAAATTACCTTCTCTGCTTAATCACCCTCTCTTATCGTGATCCCAAGGAAGGGCGATTAAGCGGAGTCAACTGTATTAGCATTGTCTTTGGCAAGGGCACAGTGTTTTATCTATGAGTCATGAGAGGCTGTGTAAACAAAAATCTTGAGTGAGAATCGTTCATGCTGATACTCTATATTAGTAAAGTTTCTGTGAGTTTCTATTGATCTTAGATTAATGAATTTTCTTCTATGTTGGTTTTTTGCCGTTATCAAGAATGATGATGCAAATAACCAGCATACAAGAAAACGATAAGGTATTTTCTTTCTACGCCACATTACTGTAAAACTGTACTTTGATTGACCAAATGGTAATAAATGAGACTTATTTACTAGAGATTATTAAAAAAACTTTCACGACGAACGCAGAGAAGGGGGCAAATAATATTTCCTGTTAAGAGTATAAGACAAACTGGTTTAGGAGGCCATGCACAATTTCAAAATGATCCACTGATTTAGGAGAAAAGATATTGAATGATACTGAAGAGAAACCTAGTTCATTTAATTCATTAATTTGTGAACGCACTAGACTATAAAGATCTAATCTAGACGTCTCTATCCCGTGGCAAGGAAAAAAAATTAATTTCAGTATAACAAAAACATCTTAAAAAATTCAATCTTATGCCACAGAAAGTTCACACACACTACTAGCAGATTGATCTTATCTGCTACTTACACAAATTTCAACTGGTCTATCTCGATATATCTAGACTAGTCTAGCTAATCCGGTCTAGTCTATCTAGTCTAGACTATATGAAGTAGTCTAATTATATTTTTTATTATAGTCTATAGACTAACTGAAAATTTGAACACATATCAGCATATATAATATCTACTAATAAATTATCTATCTAGCTTTGTTTACCAGTAGCAGTCAAAATGTGAATTAGTGCACTCATTTCAGCCACTATTCTGCATGCAAGGTGAGTTATTAGAACTAGACTAGATCTAGACATCTACATCATGATTGTCATGAATCTTTCAGTCAGATTCAGATGCGTGGAGATGACTTGGACATATAGACTAGTCATAGAATAGACAAATCAGCATGAGATGATTTGTTGTTAATGTTGTGGTGGTGAGTGCATCTCACTCGTCCGCAGCCGATGTATGGGAAGGGACGTACTTGCTTCGTTCTTAACACTTTCGACAGATAAATGGCCTCCGGAAGGGTTATTTTCTATAGCATTATTGCATGCGCAGTTTAGAATAAGGTGACACGATCTTCGCAAGTTGCAGGTGGAACCTGACATCTGTTGACTATCGGCGTCGTGTAACAACACTCGTAATCCGCTGTAATTTCCTCTCCAGCTTTTAGGTTCTCTGCAATAGATTGCCACGTTAGATTTTACGAAGTAGCCAAGCCGAACTTGGAATAAGAAAAAGGCGTCGCCAAACAATTATTTCTGTCGAAACCTTCGACAGTAGTAGCAAAAAAGAAATAATGCAGACTACCGAAGTTTTTTTTTTTTTTTATAAATGAAATAATGTAATGACATAATTATTTTACGCTATCACATAAACTACAACTTCTACAGAGATTTGATGTGTGGAAATATGACACCACAGGTGACACCTAGCAAGAAATGATATAGAGATGAAACTGTCCATCTAGGCTTCATGGTCAATTGGTCATACAAGCTGATGAAAAAAAAACAAAACCCCATTCCCCCTACCACTCGGAGGCGAGGCCGGGGGGAAAGGGGGAGGGGTCTAAAGGCAATGCCTTGGGGAAATCTCAAAGGCGAAACTCCCAGGAAAAAACAATGTATTGGTGATTTCTGAGCACTAGATCACAGATAGAACCTTGGGTTTCTTTCTTCGACTTGGAAGAGGAGAAGGGGAAAATCCAGAATGACACTGGTGGTTAAGAAGCAGTCACATTTTTATATTCATGATAAAAATGAAACTAAGAGCCAACTAACAGCGCCCAGAATTCTCGGATCCGTGTTGTATGAAGATGTGTGGAGTCGACAGATGCAGAGTCCCTGAAGACATTCAGTTAAATGCACAGAGATTTCATAGAATGATTTTGATGTTTGTAAAAAAATATGAATTTCAGTTGACTCTAGATGCTCTGTCGTTCCAAAATTGCTCTATCTCCAAATAAAGTTGTAATTTGGAACTTGACTAGATCTAATTTAAGTTTAAAAAAAAACAACAACAACAACAACAAAAAAGGCTAGGATCCTTTTTGAGCGTATCACTCTAAATATAATTAGATAACAATTCAAGCCCTACAAAATAGTCCCCTCCCCCACCCCCATCCCCCCGAAAAAGCCAAGTAGCCGTAGCGCAAAAAATGAAAAAAGGGGAGGGGGATTGGAGGAGACTTGAAAAGTAGCTCAATTTCGCTACTTATTAGCCAACCTGGCATAGTCGTTTCTCAGTGAAACACTTCCCAGAATATTTTGAGGACCACAATCAAGTTAGGGGTTCTCTGATGGAAGTCCGACATAGAGAAGTTTGATTATTATTCTGCCTCTGTACAAAATAATAAGTTCGATTTCGAAGAGGACTTTTCATTATAATACAAAAATACAAGACGTACTAAGTTCACCATTCTTCTTGATAAACAGAAGTTTGTCACGGGGTAAATATCTTTAGTATAAATACTGACAAAACATGCGTGTAAATATAATGGTGATAAGGAAGTGGTGTGGACTAAAGAGGAGAGAAAAAGACGTTACAAAAATACTGTTCCACTTATATTTAGATAACATGCCAACCCGGCACTTTTGTTGCTTAGTATGACCTTCACCTTTCAATGTTAGTTGTGAGAGAGGTTATCCTTGAAGTTGCACGCAGGCTACTGCCTTTCATTAAAACACTATTTGAAAATTTCAGTTGCGCTACAACTAATGCATACCTATAATAACTACCCTGCATATTCAAATCACTGATGGAAGAAAATTAATCAGAACACTCAAATTGGGTTATAATTCTGTGTACAGAAACTTCTCTCGGCAGCCGAAATAGCTCAGTTGGGAGAGCGTTAGACTGAAGATCTAAAGGTCCCTGGTTCAATCCCGGGTTTCGGCACGGAACATCCGGCGGCTTGCCCCGATTTTTTTTTTTTTTGGACACATGTATAAGTAATTTTTTATCATCTTGTTATTACAACAACTGATAATCCAGTGGATTTTGCTCCTTTATTATATCTCAAGCATTTTTTTTTTCTGGTCACCAAAGATTTGACGGAATCTTCTTTATGTCTAAAAATTTCACCTTCACTTGTCGGTAGTTCGAGAAACCTGTTTATCCCATGGAGCTCCATGGTTTATCCCTATCTATGACTGTCATTATGTATTTTCTTTCCTCAGTAACATAATTATAATGATGCGGCTCTTGATCACAATTAAGCTGCGCTCAGCACTGCGCGCACCGGAGCTCATGGGGAAGGTGAAAGACGGAAAAATAGTAATGTTTTGCTTGAATGTAATTGAACGTTTGGAACGGAAAAGTCGCAAGACTCTTCAATGAGAGATTTAGGATGTAAATTATAATTTGCATGAATCTGAGGCTTGTTCACTAGACTAGCACTTATGCTCCACGAAAGACTTGCTAGCTAGCCATTTCCGGAAAATGGCGGTCGTGGCGGTGGGACTTGAGACCGATGCGGAACTTTGCATAAACATTTCTGTATGTAATAAATACCTGAGGTGTTAATCGAGGTAAGTATCTGTTTTTAAATAATGGTTATGGAACTACAGCATAGTTTATATTATTAATGGCCTCTTTTAGATCTAAAAGCATATTCTAACAATTTAGTCACCGCTGTCACGGTCAAATAAGGGGGAACTCACTTGTTAGGCTAAGAAAAAAACAGCTATAAAAACAGCTTTTCCATTCATGAGATGGACACAGAACATTGACAGCTGATAATGACATCTCAGAAGACAACTTGAGGATGTCATTACCAGCTATAAATACTCTATAACAGTGTCAAGAATGAGGACCAATAGAAACTTCTTTGCATGAGCTGGTGGCTAAATGGAGGACTCCCGGCAGATTGAAAGTATGAAGATGCCAATGTATTTTTCACTGTTGGCTATATTAGGTTTTACACCTCTCATCAACTTATCCTGTGGTGCCGTGTCAAAATACTTTCCAAATACCGGTATGTTGTTTAGCTCTTCCTCCAAATTTTGACACAAAGAAAAATGCACCTGAACCAGTTAGATTTTGAGAACTTAGGCAGTGAAGCAGACACCCTAATATTTTAGGCCTTTTCACTCAGTAAACAGGGTAACCTTACCCACCTAGCAACAATCACAAATTTTATACTTGAGTGACTAAACCTCACCTATTCTGAGTCTACACANAAGGTATGAAGATGCCAATGTATTTTTCACTGTTGGCTAAATTAGGTTTTACACCTCTCATTAACTTATCCTGTGGTGCCGTGTCAAAATACTTTCCAAATACCGGTATGTTGTTTAGTTCTTCCTCCAAATTTTGACACAAAGAAAAATGCACCTGAACCAGTTAGATTTTGAGAACTTTGGCAGTGAAGCAGACACCCTTATATTTTAGGCCTTTTCACTCAGTAAACAGGGTAACCTTACCCACCTAGCAACAATCACAAATTTTATACTTGAGTGACTAAACCTCACCTATTCTGAGTCTACACATATAATTATTTGCACCTATCTAAACCTTTGAAATTAAAATCCAACCCCTTCCCCCCTCCCCATGGCCAATATTCTGATTTTATAGGAACTATTTAAAATTGCATATCAAAATGCCAGGTGCTATTGGCATCTTCATACCTGAAAAACGTACGTGCCGGTGGTGGATGGTAATAAGTGTAAGATAGATGAGACCTCTAGGGAGACCACTAAGACGGCCAAACAGTGATGAAGGCTTAGCCAGGTGGAGATCACGATTGCAGCCTTTGACCAAGTAGGTAGACATTCTTTCGTTAATATTATGCAATGCCATGTTGCTTACGAGTATTACATTTTTGGTATCATAAAACGACAAAATGTGATTTCAGTTATTTCTTCAATGAACAATCTAATTTTGAATCTTTGAATGGCAATAAAGAGAAATTCCGGACGTCAGATTTTGGTACTTTTCTTTCTATCATTCGCCACGATCACGGGGGCCTAAAACTTTTGAAAAACCTTGTGGGTGGGTTTGTTTTTTTGCGTATATCTACCCAGCTAACTGCTGTCAAGCGAAGCTCTGTTGGAGTGAGAAACGAGCCAACCATCAGACATGTAGCATCGTTGTTTCAACTAGTGTCACCTCTCCAGTCGGAGCCTTGGCTGGACGAAATTACTCATGTTCAGCTATTACTATAAATTGTAACATATTATGAGTGTATTATAACATTGAATATTGTAAGTATTTCATTTGCCACTATTTTCCATGTAATAAACGACAAAAAAAAAAAATAAATAAAAANGGGGGGGGGGGGTGGTGGAGGTTGGGGAAGACCGGGCAACCTCTACCGGGTTAAGTAGCCATTTCCGGGCTTTCATACATGAACGCGAGGAGAAGGGTGTGAAGGGTGGGAATGGGTGAGGAAGGGAGG
>JAWQUT010000936.1:96730-108329 GCA_033807755.1 Ellobium chinense
CCAAAAAAAAAATCCTCCAATAAATCCATGCCATCCACGCTTGCAACAAACTCCCAGCAAAATCACGAAATGTAGAACACATCAGTGTTACAACATAGTGGTACACAAACACGGAATGGATTGATTTTTTATAGTTTGCTTTTTATTTAAAAAAAACATATTTTCTTCACAGACGATGGCAGAAAACAAATGAAACCCGAACTGGTCATTACTGTTATGACGTGCAAGGGTTAACCAGAGTCCTGAAATTTTCACACCACAAGACTGCACCTTTTAATCAGAAAATTTGCAAATTTCAAAGCGCTGTCTCTATTGATACAAAATTTACCTCCTAAGGAAGGGTGCACCTCGTTTGGTCGACAACCTTTCTCTCTATTGTTAAAGAAGATCAAAGGAGAAGGATTAACCTCTCGAAGGCACTGTACAGGTAACCTCGTTTCATCGACACTCGCCAGTACACATTACTCGATCTATTTTTTAAAAAAAGCAAATAGTATACGATACCAACAATTTTTTGTCAATGTAAGAGATCATAAAGAGTATCTAGATAATAAACATTTCCATCTACAAAATTTACACGATGTCAACTTTTAAAAAGTATGTGGTTGAATTTATTAATAGTACTCGATTACAGCATACATACTGCATGGTTATGAAAGCTTTAATCTTGTGAGAACAATGGTTGTCGATGAAATGAGGTGAGTGTCGGCATGTGTCGATAAAACGAGGTTAATTAAGATGGCGTGTCGATGAAACGAGGTGCACCCCCTAAGGAAGCTCGTAAAGTAGAGTGCAAATGGCGCGAACAGAAGGCGCGGAATGAATCTCGAGAGTATGATTTCCGACTTATGGTTTTCTATGATTTCAAGTTCGGGTTATACCGACGAGAACATTTGGCAGTAGTTTTCAGCACATCCGCTCCATCAAAGGATTTAATCTGTAGGTGGTATATAGAATTTAAACTTAGACGAGAGAATTTGAGAGATAATAACTGTCCAGATCGTCCTGCTTGAACAGAGACAGAAGAAAACGTTTCTGCTGTTTGCACACCTTTTTTGCGGCTGATCCATGAATTACACATGCCGAGATAGAAGGGACCGTGGACTTATCATCGACTGGCATCTTCGGTATAATCACGGAATAGGACCGATCTTGTAGCTAAACCAATGACTATGACTAAATGAACTGTAGGCCTATCAATGCAAGAGCGCCCTGTCCCAGGAGATAGCCGCATCTTCAATAGTTTGTATCAATAGCTACTCCTAAAGAAGGTTTGCACGAAATGCGCCATTCGTTACCTCACGGTCGATCAAATGAAACAGCGCGTAGATTACTGCACCGAAATCCTTAAAAAAATTTTACAACGGCGATTCAAAAGAAGTTTACAGTATCAACACTGGTGTTGAAAAATGAAGCTTACAAGTATGACCCAGAAACGAAAAGTCCAGCCAGTTTCTAAGTCGCTGAAGGACAGTCACTCTCACTGAAAATGCGGTATGAGTTCATCATCAAAAATCAAATGGCAGCAGTTTTCTTTGGCTTGAGTGTCCAGATAATGTTCCGACCCCTACTGCAGCAAAACTATCACGTTTTTTGACGAACAAAGAGATGAAATTCTTGCCCCATCCTCCATATTCAGCTGAGATAGCACCGTATGATTTCTTTGTTTCAAGTGATCAAGTCTCAGCTTAGAGAATGCATGTTTAAAGTATCGAAGAGGCTGTTACTCCATTTCAAAACACAACTTTGATTTTCACCCTTGCACAGTAGCGTAACGGTTGTTCCCAGTGGTTCGGAAGAATGGAACTTCGTAAACTGCATGAAGGAGAGCACCCTGGAAAGCTCTGGAAATATATCTAGTGATAAAAGGNNNNGGGGGGGGGGGGGAGAGAGAGAGAGAGAGAGAATCTGAAGTTTGAGCCTGGCACTGACTGGATAAAAAAAAAAATGGTGGAATTTTTTTTTTTTTTCTGTTTTGTTCCTGGTGAAAACTCTATAAATAGGGTCCTTTTTTAAAAGCCTAAATCGTAATGGGTGCTCCCTGAGTGAAGACAAACGTTCCAAACTTGTAATCATAGAATAGAAGCGATGTCGGCAATCTACCGGTGAACGTATATCATGACACAATATGCGCGATAAACGACAGCCAGGGAAGGGGTAAGATGGACAGTAGATCTACAATCCAAACTTGTACCGACAGAAATTTTTTCCTTTTCCCATGAGCTCACTCCAGACATGTACTCTAACCAGCCCTGTACTCTAACCAGACATGTACTCTAACCAGCCATGTACTCTAACCAGCCCTGTGATTTTGTCAATGTGAATGGCTCATCCCTGTAGACTCTTCCTGTCCAGCTCAGTCGACGAGGTGAGAGAACTCTGACTGTATCTGTGAGTAGCACGATTCCTGCGCCCATGTTACCTGACAATAGATACCCCAACAAAGGATAGGATTAAACGTTAGTTACCAATACCCTGAACAGAGGGGTTTTTGAATTGTGTTTCTGAAGAAAAAGTTAGATGGAAGTGATGAAAAACGCTGTCTCTCAAAATAGTACAACGAGAATAAACCTCACAAATATAAAATGCTTCTGTAATTATGTGCCTTAATGGGTCTTTGATACATGTGTGAAATCTGGTTGTGAAGTAACGAATGTACCTTGGGATAACAGTTTTCTAAGATCATTATCCACAACAGACAAAAATGCACTGTTCAGCACTCTGGTGCGCAATTTTGCATATAAAATGTAGTGAATTAGAATGGGGCAATGCGCACCACAGTAATGTACTCAACTCTACAAAGGTAGAGTAGTGGATCACCTTAAATGATGGAAGCATAGCTAGTATCATTATGTGACATTGAAGGCCGCGGTCTTGTAAATAGAAGATATTTTGAATTATAATAGCAAAGCAGTTTGGACCGACACCCCGGCACCAACACTCTTCTCATGGTTCGTTTCTCACACAAAGAAATGACGATTCAAACCAACTGTGGCAGGTAGTTGATTACGAAATCTTGTTGACAACAAATTGGTGTTGTCGGCAGTGTGTTGTAGCCGTATTCATTTTGTTCCCCCTAAATTATGCGGTACCGGACTTTGTTGTTGTAGAATATAATGGGCTTCAGAAATGTTCTGGATAGTAGGGAGTGATTATTTCTTTGTACAAAATATTCACTCATGAAAAACTGCTAGTGATTTCATACTTTATCTATAACAAGACTAACACCTCATTTTACAAATGGGCAGGCAGGCAACACACCAGCGGCGAAAGAATACCTAGCGCACCGAAAGGCACCATAGAGGAATGCATTAGACTCCGTGAAAAAGTTGGACGATTGGCGAATTGGTCGGATTGAAAAGATCTATCGGAGATTATATTTCGTTGCTACACACATTCTTTTTTTTTTAAAAAAGGGTGCAAAAAATAAAGAGGACTGATGTGTATAGTTACCTTTTGTGAAAACCACATGTTTTTTACGTTACGTAGTTCTCAAGAAATCTGTGACACAAATTTGGCAGAAGCGTATATGATACTATAGTGCCTTAGTAATTTTGATTATGACTGGAATATGGGAACTGGCTGTGTTCTCCAGACAGAATAACAGTAATAAAACAACTGACAAGAGTTCAGGTCTCGGACCTTCACCATCTTAATCACACAATCATATTATACAGACCGCCACCACTATCAGACCGCCACCACTATCAGACCGCCACCACTTGAAAGCAGAACAAGCCAAACTGCCATACAAGACATATTACATGTTATTATTTTTCTCTTCCATCGGCCAATTTCATAGCGACATTCAACATCAGTGTCGAATCTGATTATTACGAGGATGTCATTATAATGATAGTTCTCCAATGACAATCTAAATGCCGAATCAATGGTCAGCCCCTCCCCTTGCAACATATTTAATTTGAAATGGTACGACATCATGACTTTTGTACATAATAATATCATGACACTTTCGTGACACGGGGTTCCCATTATATTTAAAACAGTTTCTGGCCATCCATAGTTATACTTTGTAATTTAAGAAAGAGACATTACTGTAAATAAGTAACAACCAAATATTAACGGCCAAAATAAACGAAACGCTAAGTAATATACTAGTTTATCGGGGAGTGCTTAGAATGGTAATAATGAAATTGGCTTGTAAGAGACACACTCAAGCAGCCAAGATGTGATAGATAGCAACAGATCATTGATACAAGATATATTTGTCCATAAACGTACTCTCATCAAACTTGGTAAATGTCCCATTGGACGTTTTATTCGTCTTCATTTAACGTAATCTAAAATTAGTTCATTGTTACGATGCTAAACTGCATAGCGAGATTAATTTTAGAGAAATCCCAAAGTGTCTAGGATACGAGTAAACTATTGAGACCGAGCTTGTGGGTCCTTATACATGTAATTTATCAGAGGTTGGGGTCACTACAGTAGACGTCATAGACATGTCTGACCAAACTCTAAGGCCAAAAGTTCTGGTCAGTGATGAAGTACGTCATATAATGCAATGGATATTGTATGGAGTGTTGTTAACGACACTGTGCACTTTTGGCATAACATCAAACATCATCAACATCATCTGCTTTGTCCGGCAAGGTCTGAAGGATCCGGTCAATGTCAGCCTATTAGGTACATGGACATTTCGTAAGGTTTCCAGCATATCTTTTATAAGTTATAAAGCTGCATATATTATGATGATAATTAATTGCGTTAACAACATAGCAATATACTTTCAAAAAAGGAGATTGAATCATTATTCTAATAATGATGTCCTTTCCCTTAAACATTCTGTTTAAACGGCCTATTATCGCTATAAAATATTATATCATAATCTATACTAAAATGACATATTGCATTTGTATAATCTCTTACCAATCTATTTAACTGCAGTGGGCACATAAACGTATGTATACGGGAAAAAAGATTAATTTAAAAAATGGTTTTGCAAATATAAACAACAACGGATATTTCGGTTAAAATAGTCAACCCGTATGCTCGAAAGCTCTTCCTTAATTGAAAGTCTGTAACCAATACGAACTAATACTGCCCACCGATTCAGGCTGGTGAGTCTTAGAAAATAATTGATTTCGAATGGGTTTTACAGGGATGAATGTTTTGTTTTTGTTTTTTTTTCACTATTGGCGATATAAGGTAACTGTCAGTAACGTATCCAGGGGTCCCATGCCAAAATACTTTCCATACATGCTTGGCTCTTCCTTCTAATTTTGACACACACACACACACACACACACACACACACACACACACACACACACACACACACACACACACACACACACACACACACACACACACACACANCACACACACACACACACACACACACACACACACACACAAGCCCCTAAAGCAATTCGATTTTAAGAACTTAGGCAGTGAAGCAGGTTACCTAATATGTTAGGCCTTTTCACTAAGTAAACAGGGTAACCGATCCCATTTAGCAAGAACCACAAAGTTAATACTTGAGTGGCTAAACCTCATCTTTTCTGACAATTGTATTTGCACCTATCTAAGCCTTTGGAATTCAAATCCAACCTCATTTCCCTCTCCACACGGCCAGTTTTCTGATTTTATAAGAGCTATTTAAAATGGTATAATTTTATGCCAGGTGCTATTGGCATTTTCATACCTACAATCATATAAGTGCAATGGAGCAATTATAGACATACTTGCTGCAAAGGGCTTGGGGGGAGGGGGGGATATCAGACGCTGAGCGTAATTTATTTACCTGCTATCTATCCAAAGGTCTTGCCTTCTCAGATTTGGGATGTTTGATGACTTCTTTCGGCATCGCCATTTGCTTCAACCCAGGCTTTCAGCTGATGGATCTGCCAGTGGAGCTATTTGACTTCGCCTTTATAACTTGTTCACTGCCTCATTACTTGTTTACTGGACTGAGTTCGTGGATCACCGCTCTCATAACACTAGAGAGATGTTTGTGTATTACAAGCCCAATGAAGGTATAACTACATTCATTATTTTTGTTAGTGCACTATAAGAAGAAGCTTTTACTCTCATCGAAAGAATCATTTAAGAACTAGAACATCTGTCACCATCAATACAGCTTGCTTCATTGTTTTACCATCACGCAATGTAGTCTATATACCAAGAGTAAGTTTCCTCCTTAATAAAAGATACAGCTTTAACAAGGGATACTTGATAACAACAACCATGGCGTCTTCTTTATTTGTTCAAAATCAATCATCGCTAAAATTAGGGCACTTCTAACACTTCCGTCTAAGGGAGCAGTCAAGCTGGCTTTCTCCAGCCTCTGTAGATGAGCTCAAGTGGCAGTTTAGAGTTATCTTCTTCATCATATATTCGTTCACAAAGGTTATCACTTATAATGGCACAGAAATGCATTAGTCACAACAAATGGAACGTGAATGCCCCAAATCCCAGCTTCAAGATAGAGTAATACAACAACCAATTTGACTAGGTGCACTGACGCCATGCCATGACAATATCTGCTCCTAAATACTGTGTTTTTTTCTGCTCTTGAGGTTGTTCTTGTTGCTGCTGCTGTTTGCTCTTGTAGTTGTAGTTGTAGTTGTAGTTGTTATTGATGAGATGAGATGAGAAAATATGTATAAGAAAACATAAGATATGATGACATGTTATAATATAAGATACGATATAATAAGATAAGGTGAGATGAGATAAGATAAGATAATTTTTATTAATACATTTGGAAATTAGTTTTGAACAAGTGCAGCACATAGAATATAATATGTCAAACATTAAATTAAATCATAATCATAAACGTGATTACGCACAGATATGATGGTTTTTCTGTTTTTGTAAAAAGTAGGTCAGTTAATTTCCGTAACCATAATGCATTATACGGGCTTCAAGTAGACTAGATCTAATTTCTTCTGGAGAGAACTAACATAATTATGCAATCCCTTGTTATTATACACACAAGTCTCTTAAGACCGTTGATTTTACAGGAGTCTTTCTTGGTGGGCTGAACCCAAGTCCTTCCAGTCTTCAAGATGGCGTTTTAGAATTGAATGTGAAGAATAAATATCCCCGTTGACACATCAGTTCTGTCTACAGGCTACGATATCCTGGGCAATACCAGACTATTAAGAACCACTCGGACACTATATTTTGCAAATGAACTTTTAGGTCGGTCGTGATTCAGAATGATGATAACTGTGTGCTAATGTACTTTCAAAGCGAAATAATATCACAGCTTACACTTAACATTTTCTTTAAAGATTTGTTGAGTCCCTTACATGTTAGAGTGATTATTCACACAGTATTCTGTAAGTGAGTAAATTTTGTTCCTAATTTTTATGTCTGTATATTGGGATGAATTTCACACATCAGCAAACAGATCTTGTTCAGGCGTCATCCTTTCAGCTCCTCTTTCTCTCCCTCCCTCTCTCCCTCTCTCTCTCCCTCTGTCTGTCTGTCTGTCTGTCTGTCTGTCTGTCTGTCTGTCTCTCTCTCTCTCTCTCTCTCTCTCTCTCTCTCTCTCTCTATCTATCTATCTATCTATCTATCTATCTATCTATCTATCTATCTATGTCTGTCTCATGACTTCTCAAAAGGTCCTTTATCTTCTTCCAGTTTAATTCAGTTTTATCCAATAGTGACAGCTCTTCCTGCCTTTCTTAAATACTGGAACAGTTTGCCATTCCACCTTCTCTGAACATAGCTTTCAAGATCCCCTGTTTTTCGCCCCAGTCACATATCGTCAAGACTGTAGATAAGCAAGGCATATATCACGCCTGAAATGTAAAGAGATTCTAACTGAATACTGTTGGAATAATGTACACAGTTAGTACAATTTTGTTTAAACACAACTACAGTTCCAAACAGTTTTCGTAACTCCATAGGCTTGGTGACTATCACTATCAGATTCATGCATTGAAACACAGTTACTTGTATGTATTTCAGGTGAAGAGCATCATCAGCCCAAAGCGTGTCACCATCATTATTGGTTGTCAGTCCATCCTCTTTACTTCCAGCGTCTCTTCTATGTATTACGTCAGTGAACTGTCCTGGGTATTTTACCCTGAGAGAAACAGAACTGTTCTGAGACTGGTGTACACTGATAGCCGTGCCATTGCTGAACAGTTTTCTTTGTTTGTCAATAATGGGTTAATTCCCTTTAGCGCGTATTTCATGATTATCATCTGTACAGTTACACTGGTTGTCAAACTGCGAACCAAGGCCAAATGGCGACAAACATGTACAACTTCAACTAATGCTGATAAAACATCAAAACGTGACCAGAAACTTGCCAGAATGGTGATGGCTGTTTCAATAGTGTTTATTGCATGTTTAACTCCTGTCTGTGTTTCAGCCATTTCCGTTGTAGCAGTCCCAGAACTAGCTCTCGATGGCCCTAATCAAAATTTGCTCTACATCTATGGAGGGATCAGTTTAGTCTTTGAAAGTGCAAATTCCTCCGCTAATATATTTATTTATTATCGCATGAGCAGCAGATACAAGTACACTTTTCTTGGTCTGTTTTCTTGGCGGAGACCTGGCAACAACATTTAGAAATGTGACCGTTACTAAATGCTCATGAAAAGAACATGATGGCTCGCAATGTGCAACTCTCGTCAATGTTTTTGTATGCTGGACGGAGTCCCGCCGTGGTTTGGAGCGAAGCATTCATTGTTTCCTGATATACACGATGTTATTGGTGTGAAAACGGAAAGGTTTATTATAGACGCAGGGAAAAGAGTCAGAGAGTTCGCTACTGATATGAACAAAGAAGCAAGTTTTTGAGAGGACACACCCACGAAATGGACCAGTCGGACGAACACACTGTTTAACAACATCAGATAAGTGGTTAGGTAGACAAGTTATATAATACTAAGAACATTTTCATAAAAACGTCAGGCATTATCAACAAATACAATCCACACATGGGGCGAACCACTCTCATGCACTCTTCTTCATACTGTAATATCGTTTGCTATGTCATACAACAATCAGTTTTTCCGGTATTACATTTATGCTTTTCATCTCTCCACACCCCCTCCCCACCCCCTCCCCCCCATATCTCCTGTCTGAATTGTTTAAGAATGAAACCATTTATCACAAACGTTGTCTATAATAATTTCTACTCATAACACAGTATGACATAACTGGTGGCACGGACAATAATTGTGGTGTCTTGTACTGTGTCCGTCTTTCTAGCCGAGTGTAACCCAACTTCTTATTTCAGCTCCTAAATCCCGGCGTCAAGTCGTGTGTGGCTATCGTTTCCTTACCCCGAGAAGGCAAACGGCACATTAAAAATATATATCACACCTTTCGTAACATAAGCAACTGTAGAACGCGGTCAGTGGCGTAGAAAATGATTTATATAATTTATAATTTTTGATATTTTGTCACTTGTGCAAAAATGAGTCGACATTCATTCTGTACAATCCGATTTCTGTCAACTGTGTACATATTACTTTCTCATGACACATTGTCCTATATGTGTCAGTACATAGTATGACCTAAATTGTTGCTAGCAGTTGCCTTGACAACAAGAAAAGACAGCTTTGAATTCCCGTTACTGTAGGAGTGAAATCACGTGAAAATGTAACAGACTACACACCATTGTGGGACAGTGTAGATTGTCTAGGCACAATCTGGTACGTTGCTGCAGCTTTTTGTTCAGACGTACGTGCGAAATACACTAGCTCTTAGTTAAAGGAACGATGTATTTGATCAACTGACGCTGATATCAAACATTCACGTATTAATGACACTAACAGTTGGTCCACGTTTAAGACTGTCCAAACCAAGAATATCTAGTGGGTCACTATAGACCTACTTTTTCTGTGTCAGTTGGACCTTTGTATCAGCAATCAAAATATCTACAGTAGTTGATGTTATAATCAGATCAACTGGATAAAATAATGAGTGTAAATATGACTTAAACAGGGTAATCTTGCACTGAAATCCCGGAGAAAGGGCAAGATGTATAGGTTTGCTCATAAAGCTTATTGTTTGCTATTAGATGTTGTATACATATTTAATATGCTGCTATTTTCAGCTGCATCCGATATTTCTTTCCTCCACTAAAACTTACACATCAGTTTCTGAGTGTCTGAAAGCGCCACTGCTTACTTGTTACTTGGAGCCGTAAACATTATCATAGCACTCCGGGCATATCCATAAGTGCTGTGATCCCGATGCCAAAAGCCTCCTCAAGGAACAAGCTAATTGTGCCATTGTTTATGAGCATGTAAAAATTTAAAAAAAATGCTTTGTTTCTGTCAATATCGGCATTTTTACATTACACATATAAATGTAAATCATCAATGTAAAATCATCAATGTAAAATCATCCCAATAAAGTTATTATTAAGCAACGGCGAGACATTTTTAGTCGATTAAAAAAAAAAAGACTGAAGTATTGAAGTTACAGGAGTCAAATGGTAAAAATCTCTTCGCGCCATTGTACAAAATTTTCTTCTCGAACCACAGGAACCTTCCGAGATGGCCAAGGCTAATCCGCAGGGCAGATGCCACCGCTGTGCTCAAAGTATAATATTACACTGTTTACAGTGGTGGTCGTTCATTTAGATTTTTCACACGTTTAGATGAAAAGGGGTTAAAAATGTGTCTTCATTTGAAGACCACAGGTCAGCACAAATGAAATCCGCTGATACCATTGGGAAACACTGCCTACAATAATTACTTTTTTACAACTTAAGGCCTGAGTTTCATCACTTTTTACGATGTGGTTTCATGTTACGTGATAATTTCCACACAGTGTTTTACTCTGCTATTATTGACTCTGATAATCCTTTTTTGTTTCAACTAGTTAGCTTCCTGCAACCTTAATCGGCTAAACTGTGTTTAAAAATTTTAAGATTGACTTGAAGATACCTGGATAAGACTCTCCAGTGCCGGCTAAGACTATTTAACATACATTAGTTCACTCTTTGACAAAACTGAATGACTTTATCAGCCTGAAAGAAAATTTTAGCAGTATACAAGTTTGTGTTGTTTCCTCCATACTCTCAGTTTCTGCAGCATTTGTCGAAAGTCGTGCCCAAACAGTCCTTATCAAATATCTGAGCAACCCCTTTTATAAAGGTGTGGGTACAAATTTATTACTGCGTGACATTGAAAAACAATTCAAACGACATGTTGAATATTAGGGACACAAAACAGCACTGAGAATATTTAAAATCCATTCCAGACATTTTCTAGTATTACAGTGTGACTAATGTACACATTTTTAGTAATCTGTACCGGTAGTCCCTACGAGAAGGTGGATTATAAGCCCATAGTATTTGATTAATAATATCTTTCAACATCTTGAACTACACATGAGACCTTGTGTCATTATTAAAGGAAAAAAAATGTGAAAGTGTTGCAAGGAGATCACCAGTAAATAAACAATTAAATTATTGTGCATCAAGATGATGTGCGGTGACAGGTCAAAAAGACAGGACAGTTTTAAAGACTGGTGGCTGATTGGAATAAACTGCAGTTTCATCCATTACAGAGCATTCTTATCTTACATCAATAGGCTGTTTCTGCATGTGTGAGTGTGTGTTTATGTGTGTCTATGTTAGGCCGGTGGGGGGGGG
>JAWQUT010000937.1:5864-25390 GCA_033807755.1 Ellobium chinense
CGCCAAAAAAATGATTATTTACATGATTTACTTGATTCAAAGTTCGATAATTTCAGAAGTTGAAAAAAAAACCATAAAAACTGGCATTCAATTTTGAATATATCTAGTAATGGATAATCTATAATTGTTGCAGGTGTCATTGATTTAGGTGCTATATTTCTGTCACGGCAAAACAAAAAAAAATAAAAAAATCGAGGGTAAGGTTCCAAACTGTCGTAACTCAAGTTACGACTTTTTAAAACTGAAACATATGTGACAGAACATCCCAAGACCCATGTTGTGTCGGCAAAATTGTATCTTTAGTAGTTATGGAGATATTTTACTGTTACCTTTAGTCGTAAGTGAGGCGGGGCAAAAAAAAAATAGCGACCAAACTATAGTAACTCATGTTACGACAGTTTGGAGTTAAAACCCGGAGCAGAAAAGTATCGTATCAACGACATACGATAGTTTGGTTTCAACATGTCGCCGTCGTTTCTCCCTCATGCGCGGTGGTAAGTTGGCATAACGCAGCTTGTTCTCCTGTTTTCACAAGGTAAAAGAGGAACTCGATACGAAAGATAATCTCTAACCTTGCATTTTTACATCATCAGTCCAAAGCGAGCGCTCTTTTGTTACTTTTAGCCCAGATGACAGCAGTTGTCAATTGAAAAAGTGAAAGTACTTGAACTGCAGCTTCAATCGTTTTTTTATCTCCTCACGCTGGGACATTGTCCACTACAATCGAATCTTTTGTTTCAAGCAAATAGACGAGGAAAACATAGTTGGGATAAGAATCAGCCTTGAATAGATCATTTCATTGCTGTCAAATTTAAAGACTGTTTGGGATCTTTAGCGGTCTCTTAAAATAATCGTCACTACTGATTTACGACTCATTCCGTAAGTAATTGTTTGGAATTTCATCTGCTTTAAAAATACTGGTTAATCAATAATAATGTCACTCACCTACGTTAGTGCAGGCAGGTGTGCCACAAGGATTATGGCAACATTTCTGTCCAGTTCCACATTCATCATCAGACAAACACCAAAGATCGGATGGCCCTCCACACACACCACCGGTGCCAGGCTGCATGAAGACATAAATCGTGGAAATTTCAATACCATAGCAACTACAATTATACCCTTCCTCTTCCTTTCTTTATCCTTAAGCTTCATTCATCATTTTAAGGGATTGCCCTCAGTCTTGTTATGCATAGATTATTATGTGAGGTTGTACAAGTTTCATTTGTCGTAAGAAGGCTTTCAGGCAGCTAATTATTAACGAAACAAGAGGTTGTGTGACAAGTGTTGATTTGTTTGCCACAATTCAAAATGTCAAACTCTCAATCTTCTGATCTGGCTGATACAGGGTTTCACCCGTAAACCGACTAAGTCTGTTATCTGGCAGTGGTTGACATATTGCTCACCTCGTTACTTGGGCAGGAGCCTGCATGACCTATTCTAGTCTCACATCTAGTACCGGTGAAGCCTTCAGGGCAGAGACAATAAGGGGCATCCGCTGGTGCAGTGCAAGAACCACCGTTAGCACAGAGGAAATTCCTGCAGGGATCACGTGAAACTGTTACGAAAGAAAGATCATCGGTGAAAATGAGAATATTTGTCGTTGTGTAGATTAGGAAAGGGTAAGGCGATGTTTTTAGTCATCCTAAATTTCAAACTTGATGCAGACAGACAGACAGACAGACAGACAGACAGACAGACAGACAGACAGACAGACAGACAGGCAGGCAGACAGACAGACAGACGGACAGGCCAGTATGAGATCACAAATCACAAAGTATCACCCCATCACGAAGTTTCCCCCCGGTCATTCTGTAATATCACAGAATGTACCCCCCTATCATAGAATCTGCCCCCCCCCCCCNNNNCCCCCCACAACATTAAATCTTTTCACAACCAACCTCAGGGGGCAGTCCGGGGGTGTATGGGAATGACATTTATCGATTACTCTCTGAGTAATGTATGCCGAGTATCGAGGTCTTGGAATATTTTGAAATAAGGGATTGAATTAGTAACATGTAACCAAAAGAGGTAGCATGAAAGAGAAATTGATAATATTGGAGCTGGGGGAGGTACAGACAGACAGACAGACAGACAGACAGACAGACAGACAGACAGACAGACAGACAGACAAAATGACAGACAGACAGGCAAACAAACAGACAGACAGACAGAAAGACAGACAGACTTGCTAACCGACCGACCGACATACATACATACATACATACATACATACATACATACATACATACATACATACAGACCGACAGACAGACAGACAAATAGGCTAGCGGCTGACAGACAGACAGACAGACAGACAGACAGACAGACAGGTGTTGCAGTGACTGTGTCTCAACTTGTTCGAGGGAATGGGAGCTTATGTGAAAAACTCAGTTCCATAATAAATGCCTTGGTGTAATAGACATATTAGTCACCCCAACATCTGTATGTTAAACCTATTCCAACTTTAGTTGCCTCCATGTGCAGCCTTATCTATTTGGACAGGTTTATTTCACATCTACCGTGAACGTCTTCTTAGGCCATTTTCAAGAAAAAAAAAACCCACAGTCAACTGTTGGAAAACTGTTAAAACGAAATGGGCGGAGGCAAACGATTGATAGTTCTATAACAAAGTTCTATCAAGTTTTACCACGAACACACGAGAAAGAAGCAAAAAAAAAATTATGTTAATACAATTTGTTTAGGAGCTCATACACAATTTCGAAATAATTCATTCATTAGGGAAAAAAAAAAGGTATCGAAGAAAATCCTTGTTCATTTATTTGTGAACCCACTATAATACTTTCATTAGTTACATGTACATAAGAATAGGTGGAGTGCAACTCGTAGAAAAAAGTAACAGTCTGGGACACTGAAATCAAGCTCTTGTTTTTGTGATATAAATACTAGACTAGTAAGAACAGGGGTGCTATCGCAAGATCTCGAATTTAACGTACATCTACTCAAACAGCCTGAATAGTTGTTATAACGTAAATGTCCTCTGCCTTTATTTGTCGATACCAAATTTTATTCGTGAAATCAGACACCTTGGAAACTTCAAATATTGTGAGTTGCTGCCTTGCACTTCGTGTATGAGGCATTTGGAAATGAAGTCATCATCCTTCTGAGGTCAAACAAGATGTTTCTGCTGTACGATGTACAAGAGTTGCTGAGATAAAAATGATCTTCTTTCTTTGTCCAAATTTATATACATATTTTAATATCGATCAAGGATATCGTCACTCTTTTTCAGGACATGCAAACGGGAGCAGATTTGGGGTCAGCGGGGCTTTGGGCAAGAGAATAGTACAGGGTTCCCTTATGAGGACTGTCACTGGAGCAAAACTCTGCCACAGCAACAGGGTTAACCAAAAAATTCGGTAACGAGTACTTTTTCGTCACTTTAAATGAAGCTTGTAACGAGTAAGTAATTGTAACTCAAAAACTGTAACGAGTCCTCGTAGCGGCGTTACTTTTTACTCGTTACACCAACCCTTCAAATAACACGCTTTATTATGACAGTATCGTTGCTCTGGCACATAACTAGACAAGTTCAGTAGCACATGGTTATATTTCTTAGCCAGTCACTGACCTATTAGGTTGAGAACAGCTTGTTAAGGTCAGAACAATGTCATTTTATTTGGCGCAAGGATATACGTTTTGAACTTGAATAGCTTGAACAACCACTGTTAGATGTAACTCCTATCAATTACAGGCACTGGAACAGTATGCTGGTTTGCTTACTGAGGATTCCATGCTTTCAAATGGACAAGGTTATTACGTTGATTTGGTCATGCCCAGACTGAACTAGATGGAATAAAGGCGATCCAAATGATATTGAACAGTAATGATAGGTTATCCAGCAATTCCTAAAAAAAACTTATTTTCCCTAATTTAACCTGAGGTTAAACGTGAGGCATCCGTAATTTTTGATACCCTGTCTACCGCAGAATATATGATAGTTGACATTAAATACCTGTTGTCTATTTTGTCTTATTTTCCATAAACCACACTAAGCCACGCGAAGTGCAGAAAAAAAGTAGTTAACAGTGAACAACAATATAATATAGAATAATAACTATCAGCCCCGAAGAGCTTACAGAATACCGGAATGGATCTTGTGTCCAGCAGTTTAGAAATTTAAAGGTGCCGAAGAAATTCCACGAGTTTCCGTGACAAAGTCCCATAAATTTTGGCACTTCCCTTGCATGGAAGATTTCTTTCTTTCCTGATTTCCCCTAGCGCTGGAAATCCTAGTATAAGAGTATCATTAGGACTGTTACTTTTAACATTGAATGGGAAATTCTGGCACGTGACAGATCTAATTGGCACCGCACAATAAAATGAGGAGCTCGCAAAGCCAAAAGCAGAAGAAAAAAAAAACAAAACGAGCAGCAAGGAAAGTAAAAGCTGCCAGCATAGCGCCAATATCACTTCCACATACATGTGCAGCCTGAGTGGACGAAACTTTCGTGCTTTCATAGGACTGACAAGCCACTTGCGGACACACCCTAAATGAATTAATTGGCTGAACCAGTTCTTCAACGATGGAAGAACGTGATCAGTGTTAGCACTGCAATGAAATATCCGCTCCTTGGGGAGATTACTAATGGTGGGTCACAGATTTGTGCAACCACAGCACAAGGTACTCTGGATTCCCTGCCTTCACACCAAAACATTCCGCCATATTTGTGTTCCCCTATCAATGTTCCAATACTGTAGCAATACATGTATAATCTGTACAAGAAATTCATCAAAGTTTGTTATCAATGGTAGTTCGAATGAAAAAAAAATGTGATTAATCCAAGATGCCTTTATACTTCATTCTTTTCCACTGGCATCAAATCACCCACAAGTGGACCTCTATGATTATTTACTAGCCAGTATCTTCTCTTAATGAGTATGAGACAGTCACAATACCACAACGGAAAGGACCATCAGTGAAAGCGAAGACAATCACAAGCAGCCAGTCAAAACGTTTTATTCGCCCCACCCAGGAAATTTGAATCTGCATCAACAATGCATCAAGACATTGCACATTCCCCTCAGAATACGAGTTTCCGAGAAAGATGTGCGACGGAATCATTGAGCAGGACGACATTAGCCACACTTGCTAAGTATACAGCAAGCGAACTGTCCCGTATGGAATTATTTTTTTTCCATATTTGCCTATATGCTTAACTATGCACAAATGTATAAAACGCTGTATAACACAAATACTGCGTTTATCAGTTAAACTTCTGCCCTCATCATCCCGCTCAAAATTCCTATCTCCATCTCGCTGGTGAGCATGGGCTACAGATAAAATACTTACTTATTAAAAAATGTCTCATCTGATAGCCAAGCTCCTTAACGACTCCATGGTCTCCATGGTCATACTGATACGAGAACTATACAGAAATGGTGGCGAAAATCCACTGCTAACATATGAGGTGCGATCCAGAAGTCCCCGGACTATGACTATAAAAGCTCGTAAACTTAATCTAGACGTTACATTCCTCCATCGCCTTCGAAATGGTCCAGTTATATTTTCACTACAATGATCCCAGCACTGCAGCCGGTCCAGAAACACCCCTAGAGAAGTCTTTATCTGTGAGTCTGTCAAATTTCAGAAATGTCTTGCCATTGTCCCCCGAACTCCACATTTGCCGGACTTTGCTCCGTGTGAAACCTTCCGTTTTCCAAATATGGACATTCAACTGAAGGGAAGGAGATCTGAGATTAAAGAAGAGATATAGTCTAGGCCAAATCGCAGATGCTGCTTAAGAAGCTGACTCAATCATATTAGAGCTTCCAGAAATCTTGAGTGTGCGTGTGCAGTGACCAGAGGACTTTTAAATAAGCTAGATCCGGCTGAACTAAGTACAGATAGGTCGGCAGTGACCACTTCGATAATATGACTACCAAGGGCGCAAGGAGTGTCTTTGGTCAGCCAGACCAGCTTGACCCAACAAAAACCGTGTAATTACAAAATTGAAAAAAAAGAAAGACTATATGGTCATATCTATATTGGATGTGGTGGTCAGAAGAAAAGGAAACAACAGCATAACTTTTGAAGTTTGATCTGAAAGAACATAATTTATTGAAGGTTATGGAAACTTTTCGCTAGATTCCAAAGTATGGCAAGAACATGCACAAGTTGATGTCTACAAAAATGAAGCTTTGTGATCTTTAAGAAAATGTATTCCAGAATCGAAATTTTGTTCTTCCCTATGCAAATCTGTGGCAGTAGTCAGTGGTCCAATGAAACTCAGGCAAATCACCCTTACTCATAAAGAGACTGAAGGAAGAGAAGAAGAAGGAGGAGAGACGGAGGAAGAGGAGAGGAAGATCTGGAATAGCAACCCCTGAAGTGGAGCTCTTCAAAAGAAATGGATGTGTTCAGAGAGAGTGGAAGGTGCTAAAGACTTCCTGGAAGAAGAAAGATTGGTCCGCAATCAAATATCAACCGCCACAATAAGCGAGTACTTCGTAAAGAAAAGAGACATTTGGCGTGGGGATCTGAGCCCCTAAGGATGTGTCGGAAGTGCAGTGATGTTTATGTCAACAGATCAACAAGGAAACTCTAATTTAGGATGAATGTTAGGTTGATAAAAAACAAATGAAGGAATCCGATAATTTTGAACAAATGAAGTGCTCTCATGTTTTTTTTTCCCGTAAAACTGCGAGTTTGGTACTCACCAGAAGTATTAGTAAGCACGGGGGCAGGAGTACAAAGAAATCCACCGCATTCACTTGGCTCACACCCCTGACCAATAGGGCAATCTCCGTCGCTCTCACAGAAGATGCCACCGCAAATTCCTGCTCCCTGTGACAACAAACAGAATAAGTAAAGCAGGACTGGAGGTTAAAACTTGATCATGGAAGCAAAAAGGAAAGGAGAGAGAGAGAGGGAGAGAGAGAGAGAGAGAGAGAGAGAAAGAGAGAGAGGAGAGGAGATGAACAAGAGAGGCAAATAAATTAAGAATGAGCACAAGTAAAAATGAGTGAGTAAGAGAGATAGAGAGGACGGAAATGAGAACAGAGAGTAAGAGAGAGCGAGAGAGAGAGAGAGAGAGAGAGAAAGAGTGGGAGAGAACGCAAGAGAGATGAGTGAACAAAAGAGAGAGAGAGAGAGAGAGGACCTGAGTAAGTGAGTGAGTGAGTGAGTGAGTGAGTGAGTGAGTGAGTGAGTGAGTGAGTGAGGTGAGTGAGTGAGTGAGTGAGTGAGTGAGTGAGTGAGTGAGTGAGTGAGTGAGGAAAATATTGAGAGAGAAAGAGAGACAGAGAGAAAAAAGAGAGAAAATAGATCACTGACAGCTATATATGCGGGCAATCTCTGGAGAACTATTTCATGTATTTTGACATTGCTGCTTCAGTGATCCAAATTTATATCTTGACACGCCTATCACATATCTCAATTCAAAAACAAGAAAGCAAACTAGATCTAGGTTGTTTGCAGTTTGACAACTCTAACCCAGATTTTAAGCTGGTAATATATTACAGCTAACTTTATAGAAACGCCAGCTTTTACGAGGTATTTTGTTTGGTCAAAGGAACCAGTCTCTCCTTTGCCTTGAAAATGTGTCCTTTTTCGCTGCAGTTAGCAACAAGTGCATGCTTTCGAGGGTTTCATTTTAATGTGTTTACTAATCAGCGTGCACGTATGTAAGATTTGAATCCAGTGTTGAGTGTCGGTGTCATGCACTGTTTTAAACTTCATTATTATTAAGAAATTGATACGTACAAGGACTAGAGTATAATACTCTGCATAAAATGAAAGCACCCTTTTGTAGCGTAAATGTAAATGCCAGATTACCAGAAAAATCATCCTCGCTACGCCCCTCATACTAACTTTTTTTCACTCTTGGGACGTAGAGGGTTAACAGGTTCATTCAACAAATCCCAGCCTTTTCACAGCTATGATATACATGCGGTCAAGGATACAACAAACCTGGGATACAGCCCCATAGAGCTTTGTGACATCATGGCGATGATAATTATGATTATACCAAACCTATGACCTACAAGGAAAACACTGTAAGTTAAAGAAGTACATTTGGGAGTCATGACCCAAGGGTGGTCCAACCTCTGTACTGTATCAGGTAATCAATGGGCGAAACAGTTGCTGGAAAAGAGGGNAGAACAAGAGCCGACAAACAGGCAAACAGTAAACATACTCTTTAATCTCAGGCATAGCAGTCAGCACTGGTTCATTCAACAAAACCTAACCTTCTCTCAGCTGTGGTCGTGAAAACGATGTAACATCATGGTTATAATGAGTTTGACTATATCTAAATCTATAATTTACAATGAAAACACTATAATTAAAAGAAAAACATTTTGGAATCAGGACCCTAGTGTGACCCAGTCCCTTGAGAGTTTCAGGTAGTCAACTTGCTAGACTAGGTGAGTGGAGAGGCGGAGGAGGGGGNGGGGGGGGTATCGTCCTCTGAAGATGTTCTGTTGTCTCGCTCCCCGAGTAAGAGTTTCCTTTCGATCTTCACTAATACTATGTTTTACAACAACAAAAATATGGTTATACATGAAAGAACAGCCTTGCTGCTTGTTTTCTTACCTGCACTGTTGTTGTTATGCCGAGCACAAGTACCTAGAAAGTGTAAACAAAAGCAAACAGGAAGGTGTACTGATGAGCATGGTAAAACTAGATAATAGTGGAATTTTGTAATAAATACAGGACGAACAAGAGAAACAAAAGGAGAATCAATAATGGGAAGAAAGGAAAGGAACATGGAAGAATAAGAGGAGACTAAAGAGGAAACTATGAAAAGGGAAGAAAAGTGATGAAGAAAATAATATAAAAAGAAGGATCGTAGACAAGAAGTGAAGAAAGATAAGATGCTGCACAAATAAGTTAATGTTGTTTGGGGTGGGAAGGGAAGCCAACACAGAAGAGTAACATTGTGTGAGAGAGAAAGAATGCATTAAAAAATTAGATCATTCAGGCATTAATTTATTGAATTACTAAAACATCATCATTAACACTCACATCAGAAATATTATTGAAATAACAGTAATATCGCCCACTAAGTTGATAATGTAAACACAAACACTTCTACGTGTCATATTTTCATTATATTGCTGACGATTCAAGAAGTCAGCTGTTTTCTGCAGATCAGTGCTGTCGAGGCCCTCGGCTTTACTTCGAAGCTTGTCTCTGCTGACCAGACGTTCAAGGTAAAGATCTCATGTGGCCGTAAGCAACACCCATACGTTAGTTAAGCATTGCGGTAACCACGGGAAACTCCCAAAATACGAGTACTAATAATAGGGGTCACTGTAGTTAACACCGGATGTTAACCAACATTATGGTTTCTGCATAATATGGCCACAGATGTGGTCACTCTTAGTAGAGAGTTCGCTCTTGTTGTTTTTTTTTTCACTCACACAATGATCACCTGGATGTCTGTACATTAACATTAAGCACAAAACACAAACATGCACACTCACACATGCACAGTCGCATAGACACACACGGATACAAATGCACAAATCAACACCCACCCACCTACCATTTACACATCTCAAGAACTTTATTGATACTTGACTTCTTACAATACCATGAACAATCCAATGATATGTAATCAAGTAAGCANCACACACACACACACACACACACACACACACACACACAATATGGGCATGCAACCACACGTACACACTGGCCTTGCTATGAAAGAACTAGATAATTAATATGATATGGATTTTGATTAAGAACCCAAATCATCAATACGACCACCGACCTCAACGCTCATGTTTTGAAAAAAAAATCTACACACTGGTAGTATCGTTTGATCAGTTGAGGGCTGGGGTATAATGCTGGAATCTCTCCTACCATTGTAAAACATACTTTAGGACACCGGCTTTGGATGCACCCCTAGGAGCTTTAAACATGCAGACTTCAAGTCACTTTTACGATAGTAAGAGTTCCCATCGTCAATGCCCAAGCTCTCAAGTGTTATTCACGAACTTGAAAATCTGAAATTTTCGGAATTACTCTGGAGTATAAACCCATAAAGTTCCATTGTATTTCACAAGTGCACATTACTGACAACTGAGACACTAGCATGCACCCCTGTTCTGTGAACTGGACACTGGCTGACCACATTATCGGTTGATATGATGCTCGATGGCTATAAGCTGCAAAGCATCATCAATGAAAAGTTCTTATTTCAAAAGGATGAAACGGACGCCATGGCACAATCATGCCCAAACGTTATAAATGGATTCTTGCACGTCTGGAAGTACACACTGACTTTAGACTTTTCTTGGTCTACTTGGTTAAGGATCGTGGCAGTGGTAGAATTTTACAAGGGAAGCTTTCGACATTTATCGCGATTGGAAAACTGCATGCCACACTTCTTTTGTTCATTCTTATATAATAGACTGTTATACTTCAATATCAGCCACAGCACTTACCACGGCGAAGGCAAATGTTGTCATCTTCATTTTGTGAAAATTCTTGCCGTCTAGTGCTTTCACAAAACTATGCTGCTTTTTAAACGGTAAGGATAAACCAGCAGTGTACTTATCTATTGCTGTTAGGCGCACAGAAAAGCGGAGAATATGGAAAGTGCAGAACTTATATAATTAACTGTATGCCGGGATTTAATCACGCATACTATCCAAATTTACGAGGGAGAAAATAGTTCAATATCCTACGAGGTACAATCCAAAAGTTTTTAGTGCTACCCAATATGGATTATCTAGATATCGTTAAAGGATTGATTCGTAATCAATTGCTTTAAACAACTGGACAAAGATTAACAATGAGCAAAGTGTTTAAGGTTTCAGCCCAAAGAAAAAAAGGCTGGCAAAAGTGAATTCGCTGCTGTGAATGTAGAGTAATTAAAACCTGTACTCTCAACGTCTTAGTGCTGTACATTAAAAAAAATGCAATTCTTGAATAGAACGCAATCAAGTCTGTAATGTCACGACTAGAAACTACTATCCAAGTAATAAATAAACACTACTGATCACAGCTTACACAATGTAACCGGCAGAATTACAGTTGAACACTTGTTTATTTCAAATTATCCTATCATAAGTTAGTGATTTGAACAGTACACACACACACACACACACACACACACACACACACACACACACACACACACACACACACACACACACACACACACACACACACNCACACACACACACACGCACGCACACACACACAAAAAGCCAGATCAAGGAACATTTGCATCTGTTACATTCTTCATGGTATTTCTACTCGCTCTCTTTTTCACAAGATCTTGGAAAATATGGCCTTTGTCGCAGACACTGTTACAGCCAAACACCTGCAGTTTAGAGGAAATTTTTCTAGCAGGAAACATTAATGTATCCTCCCGTTGCCATGATGATGGTTCGGAAAACATTTATGGCATCATCAGGAGGAAAGGGAACCCTGTGACGCAGTGTTGCTGTCTTCCTTAGGTGCGCTTTGTTGCTGATGCCAAAGGGTCTATCCGCATATTATGTAGAATATAAGGTAACATATAGTACATATACTCGGCATGCCATCTCTTTCGCAAATTAGTGTGCTTAAGTTAGGGAAAGTGTGTGGGGGGGGGGGGNGGGGGGGGGGGGGATGAGGGGAGAAAGATCAAATTCTACATTTTTTTTCCACGAAATTAGCAGGACTTCCGGTGCTCCACTCCTGTCCCATTCTATCAGAATAGAACCTCGGGGGAGTTCTATGATATTGCTCTTTAAGCATGCATAGGTTTACCTCTTAACTTAAAGTTTACTTGAGCTGCATGGCTGTTTAACTTTCTTTATGCGCATTATTATAGGACAATCCTACCTAGAACTTTGTTTGGGTTTAGAGACAGAATTAAGAATGTGAAAGCACATTTGAGAGAGTTCCTAAACAATGATAATGACTAAGGACTATCCAAGTTTTTATTTTTCTTCCTTAACCTTACCTCTAATCCTGCCCCTACTCCTAAACTTAGCCCTATATCGGAGTGTCCTAATATATATTGCCCACGATAAATATCGGTGTACAGGGATCGCCAGGAGTGCGGTGCAGTGCAAATATGCCAATATTGCCAGTATAATTATTGCAATTAATAAAACAACAACATGTATTGTTTCGTCGCTCACCATAATGGATAACTATGTTAAATTTGCCCTCTCAACAAAAATTAAAGTTAACAAAAATAACCACAAGAAAAAGAAAAAAAAACTCCATTGAAATCGGAAATCACCCACGAAATTTCTTGCTTTCGACATGAAGGTAATAGAGTCCGCAGTTTGCAGCACATTGCACATTACTCTGAACCAACATGGCATGACAGATTTCATTAAATAATTTGTATATTCAACATTAAAGATTGATAGAAATAATAATTAGTGATAACGACAATTCATAACATATTATCGTAAATATCGTTTCTACAACTCCTGTAAGCGGCAGTTCTGATGCTAAATATTAGCACTAGGCGTACATGTCGACGTACGTATAACAGTATGATAGCTCTCAATTGTTTCTCGTATATGTCTGTAAGCAGGGACGTAGTGAACATTGTATTCTATGAATCTGAGATTACCAACAGGTTATGTATTTTTCTCATACAGTTTAATTAATCTTTCAATGTTTTCTAAATTATTCAAACATCATCTTCATACCTTTTCACCTATGAGCCATTTATTAACATTGGCAACAAGGTTTGTTCAACCATAGCTAGTTTCCTTATCAGATAATATGAAGACCTATACACTGTCTCGCAGATTCAATGCTCCCAAATCCTCAGTGCAACTCCCCCGAAGGTAATGGAAAGAGAGAAACTTAAAAAAAAAATGGCTAATAATCTAAAGGTATGAAGATGCCAGTAGCACCTGGCATAAAAATATACAACTTTTAAATAGTCTCTATAAAATCCATGGGGNGGGGGGAAGAGGGGTTGGATTTTAATTTCAATGGCTTAGATAGGTGCAAATACATGTGTAGACTCAGATTAGGTGAGGTTTAGTCACTCAAGTATAAAATTTGTGGTTGTTGCTAAGTGGGTAAGGTTACCCTATTTACTGAGTGAAAATGCCTAAAATATTAGTTTGTCTGCTTCATTGTTTAAGTTCTCAAAAACTAACTGGTTCAGGGGCATTTTGCTTAGTGTCAAAATTTAGAGGAAGAGCTAAACATGTTTGGAAAATATTTTGACACGGGACTCCAGGATAGGTTAATGAGAGGTGTAAAACCTAATATAGCCAACAGTGAAAAAAATATTGGCATCTTCATACCTAAAGGTGTTTTGTTGTTTCTTTAGACTCAAGATCTTTGCCGAGCACGACTTTCCGGTTTTTTTATTCTTTCGGCCACGAGCCAACAAGAAGTTGAAAGTCTAGACCGTGCAAGCATTGCTAGATTTGGCTCTTTTGAAACGAAATATCAATTTTTTTATCTTTTTTAAAAGCCATTGACTCCCACCAAATGAAATAAAAAAGGTAGGATATAAATGGTAGATCGAAGACTACTGGTCATTACCAACTTCATATTGTCACCATTCTCAACAAGTTTGCAGGAGTCTAATTAGTCAAAA
This sequence comes from Ellobium chinense, assembly GCA_033807755.1. Taxonomy (NCBI): domain Eukaryota; kingdom Metazoa; phylum Mollusca; class Gastropoda; order Ellobiida; family Ellobiidae; genus Ellobium; species Ellobium chinense. Next base: position 19,412 of record JAWQUT010000937.1, read on the forward strand.
AACAACAACAACAACAACAAAACTGGACGATCAGAGTCGATAGCAGCAGTCCTTTGGACAGATTGTGTAGAAATACTCGTAATACATGAAACCACACCGCAAAAGTGGTGAAATTCAGTACCCGTTTCCCAACGGCTTCAGCGGATTTCATTTGTGCGGGTGATCTGCAAAAGAAGGCCAAATTTTTAACCACTTTTCATCTAATTTACAATTGTGGAAAATCTAAATGAAGGACCCCCACTGTAAATAGTATATAATTTGAGCAAGGTTGGGGCACCAGATCTGCAGACGTTCCTGTGGTTCGAGGAGAAATTTGTGGTAAATGGCTCAAATAGGCTTTTACAATTTGGCTCCTGCAACCTCAACAGTTGGACAGCAGCGTGACATGGCTGTACAAGGCTACCTAAACCATGTCTGCAACCAGCATCCACCTTCACTTCCTTGAAGACATCATTTTTGCTTATTTCTGGTAGTATTCTCTCTTCGTGAACAGAATGCTTTGGGGATAGCATCAATAAGGACACAAACCATTAAACAAAGAACTGAACGACAAACAAATCAAATAAAAGGTTTAAGCATGAAATAGATTACATCTATTGGAACATACTTTAAGAAATAGTGGTTTAAACAAATCAGTTTTATTTTCTGTTTTTGTTTTTTGTGGCAAAAAGAAAAAAAATGAGAATTTGGTTTGTTTTTCATATAGCATGTTCATGCACACATGTACACAGAAATACATGCACAGACACACATTCACACACACACACACACACACACACACACACACACACACACACACACACACCACACACACACACACACACACACACACACACACACACACACACACACACACATTGAAAGATGCAAAGGGTTTCGTGAAATGTACCTTTTGTTGACTTGGGATTTGGGCGCCATCCCCAAACTTCCCTCCATTTCGCTCATGCTGTTATTGAAGGTGTTAAATTGTAAAAGATAAAGAACAAATTTAGTCTTTTTGAGATTTGCCGAACTATCACGCAACTCTCTATATCCATCCATCCATCCATCCATCCATCCATCCATCCATCTGTTTTCTTTCTCCCTTCACATTATCATTATCATCTATGTTATTTACTGGATTGCAAACTCCATGTTCTAGGGATCTGAACAGGTACATTCCCGCCCTGCCATCCATGTCAGTATCGTCGCCCATCTCACGAAAGGGCGTATGCGACTTCGGGCTTCTCGAACAGTTATCTCAGCTCAAAGCACTCCACATGTCGCGAACGCCCCCTCTTAAGATGGGCGACGGCATGTGGGTAGGATTCTTCTGCTTTGAAGAGCACTTGGCTGTGTCGTCACAATCATAATTCAATCAGTAGGGGATGTACCTCTCGAAGTAACGATGTGTATATTGAAATCATATTTTAAAAACTCATTTCATTCAGAACTCCTACGTTGTGCAGTTAAGAGTAAAATGGCAATGGAAGAGCTCTATTTCTGCAGCATCGCACGTTGTGTGTCAGAGACTGCCTTCGCTATATATTACATAATATATTACCATATTAAAACCGGGACACTTCACGTGTCTCACTTTATTTCCGTTTCAACTGTGTAAATCGACCAACAAATATACTGCAGAAGTTTATATATCAAAATTCCACATCCAGGTTCTCAGATGGTCTAAGCTTTACATTGACAGAGAGTTCTACGAGGAGGGTTATTTTATGCGATCTTGATGATGACTATGTAGAAATATAGCAGAATAGTGCCGGTAACCTATGCACAAGGTTTTATTTGTTTCATAATAAACATGTTGTAATGGTCAATGTTTGTACCCTTATTTTCCGAACACCCTCGTATTTATGTGCGGTTGTGTCGCTAATGTATTTAATTAATTATTATGCGTTGCTCGCTCATGTATCACAGCTGCTGTGAATTTAAGAAAAAAAAACATGAACGTTTTAGACTTCATATGGTGATAATCAATGCGCAGGGAGGTTTAACGTGGCAAAAATAAGCAAACATGTCCACAGGAAGGTATCCCCATCCATCATAGTTTGGTGAAATCAATAATAAACTTCTCCATCCTCCCTGCCTTCTTGCCCTTCCCTCTTCCTTCCCCTATTCATTTTCAGGTCCGCAAAAGAACTTGGGAGCTCCCTCTAAAAGTGTAGGTTTACAAGCCATTTCTTTCTGGAGTACTAGTTCACCAAAGGCAATTTGTTTTCGATGCTCTTTTGTGTTTATTTATGCGACAATGATATTCATGGGACACATCCCAAATATTTACTTTTGATTTTGATAAACACAGCTACGGTGTATAGGTTGCGCACCAGTTGCTGTAAGTAGGACAAAACATCACGGATTTGCCCAAACTCCAAATCTAGCCTCAGACAACGATAAAAAACAACATAAATAACGAGGACAACATCATCAACAACATCAACATAAACATCAACATCAGCAGCAAGCATCTGTAATGGATGTCAGTATTGAATCACTTGTCAGTAAAAGAGACCTAGAAGCCTATGAGGGTTTCAGTTTGGAGTCCTGCAGCCGAGGAGATCTTATCATCTGAATCATGCGATCTTCACTCAGCAAATAAGATTGTGTATGCGTTGGGGGGGGGGGNGGGGGGGGGGGGGGAATTTGATACTCACGGTGATTTATTCGTCCTGTCAAAATGTCATCAAAGTGACTTTATGCAGTTGGTCAGATAAGATCCTCATAATTTCCCGCTCAAGCTGTGAGCTCCAGTGGCAGAAAGCAGAACCTCATTTCTCACGAATGTTTTACGCCGTTGTTGTGGCCAATAACAATAACAAAAACAAAATGTTTATTAAGCTCAGACAACAGTCTGTTATAAATGAGCAAACAATAACAATATTAACAATTCATATTCTACCCCTCCTCTCCCTTTCTCTCTCTCTCTCTTTCTGTCTCTCTCTCTCTCTCTCCCCCTCTCTCTCTCTCCAAACATAGGTCTAAGGTTTATTAGCATTATTGTGGGACTCTGTCACTTAGCGTTTCATTCAGAGTTAGGGGCCAAGCACACATGAAAGAGCTCTTGGACAATGATAACGTTTAGGTGTTCCTACGATACTTCCTTCTTCTAACCTATCTATCCCTACCTCTAACCCTGCCCCTAACCCTAAACACAAATTAAGAGCTGTTGTGAGAATCCCAGCATGTCGTTTCATTAAATCCCATGGGGGTTGTCGTGGTAGCTGAGTCATTCCTTGTGCCCAGGGCTAAAACTTTAGGTATAAAGATGCCAAGGTTTTTGTCATTGTTGACTATATAAGGTTTTACACCTCTCTTTAACTTATCCAGGAGTCATATGCCTAAATACTTTCCAAACATGTTATTTAGCATTTTCTCCAAATTTGGACACAAAGAAAAAAATGCCCTAAACCAAGTAGATTTTGAAAACTTAGACAGTGAAGCAGGCTACCTAATATTTTAGGCCTGTTCACACAGTAAACAGGGTAACCTTCCCACCTAGTAACAACCACAAGGTTTATACCTGATTGGCTAGACCTCACCTATTCTGAGTCTACAAATGTATCTGCACATATCTAAGCCTTTGAAATTCAAATCCAGCCCCTTCCCCCTTCCCATGGCCACTTTCCTGATTTTATACGGCCTATTTAAAATTGCATATTATTTTTGTGCCAAGTGCTATTGGCATCCTCATACTTCTAACCATCCCATACACAGCAGCCACATTTTTTTAGTAGAAAGCCTTACTTCTGGTTCCAGAACCCTAACTGGTTAAAAAAAAAATGGACCATCAGAGTCAATAATAGCGGAGTATATATTATCTGTCCTTTGGATAGCTTGTGTAGAAACAATCGCATAACATGAACCCACGCGGCAAAGGTAGTGAAATTCAGTCCTGAGTTTGTAAGAAAAAATAATTGCTGCAGGCAGTGTTTTCCAATGGCTTCAGTGGATTTTACTTGTGCGGGACAGTGGTGTGCAAAAGATGGCCACATTTTTAACTTTTTCTTATCTAAATTAAAATTATGAAAAAAATTAAATGAAGGACCCCCACTATACACAGTATATAATTTTGGCATAGTAGCATCTCGGGGGAGAAATTTTTATTAAATGGCTCAAATAGGCGTCCACAAATTGACCCTTGCAACCACTGAAATAACACTTTGAGACATAATAATATTATTATCTCTTAATCTTCTGTGTGTTGCTCAATTTCATTTTTTTTGTTGTACTCTTATTCTTTCTTATTACATACACAGATACACACTGATACACAAAGACATAGACACAAAGATACAGATACATACATAAATACATACCTACACACAAAAAAGACAGACAGACACACATGCATACACCATACATACAAACACACACACACACAGACACATACATACACATACGGACACAGACGCATACACACACACACATAATATACACAACAAATAGCTATAGAGCAATAGCGTTGCACAAAGGTAAGCCACGTTTGTCAGCCCGTTTGTGAGAGAATAGCAAGGAAACTCGAAATGCGACATGATAAAATGTTGGCAGATGGAGGAGAGAATTGGGAAGTGTAGAAGGGGGGAAAATAAGAAAGGGTGAGAGGGAAGTTATGATTGTGTAATGGAAACTATAATATTATTATGATGACCATCATTCGCTGCTTTGAAATGCTGCCGCCTTAAAGAATTGGCCGTCTTACACATTTTGATAGTTCCTTAGTCAAATTTTAAGGAAGTCTTTCCCCTTTTGTTTTCAAATTGGTATCGGGTCGGGTCCCGGACTTGAAACCGTCGTCTAGCGCTTTAAAAACATAAATCTTGTCGTTACATGAGAAAATAAATCTTGTTTTGGTCAATACTAATTAGCCGCAAAACCATGGGATAGCTCTAAAGAGGTGTCCTATTTGTATTAGCCAACGAACGATCGCTAGATACAGTGTTTTCCCCCTAAGTTTGGAATATTTAGGAAGTAAGAATGGGTGATCGTGGTAACGACAAGGAGGTGGAAGCCACAAGAAACCCAAATACTATATGGAAAATAATATAGGAACGTCCTCCATGAGACCTGGTCACTACTGCAAGTGGTCATGATGAGACGGTAGCTAAACCTGGTATGATTATACCTGAACATATCCTGTAATTCTGGTGCTGGGTCTTTGTCCCATTACAGATCAATCCTTTTCAGGTCATTTTTCCAAGTGGATTCTGCTTTCCGTGTTTCTGAACACTTGCCCATTTTTATGCTATATGTTACAACTATCAGCTCAGCCCTGATTTGCTGGCCTTTCCCACTGACAACTGACTCACACAAACATCAAAGTCATATAAAAACTGGATGTGAATGGGGGGAATATAAGTAAGCTATTGTGTTATGTGCTGTATCTGGAACCTCCCTCCCCCNCCATGTCTCACAAGATAATTGTTAGTTCAGTTGCTCTCACCCTTACACTGCGATACTCCAGCCAGGGTTGGACAGATCTGAATTCCTATGATTCTTTCGAACTAAAGTTCAGTTCAGTGTACATGTCCCCGAAAATCAGAACCGAATGCCAATTTAAAAAAAAAAAAAAATTAAGCAGAACTGATCTGATTTGAAAACTGATCAAGTTTTGTCCAATTGAGCTAAACATTGTCTTAGGGCTTCTTTTTATTTTTTTTGTTCCTTAGTGAACTGAATGTGATCTGAACTGGCGGTTGTTTGTGAACTTGCCCAACCATGACTCCAGCTAAATCGAATAATAATATGAGGGCTAAGTGTAGCAGGTCAAGGTTGAAGAATAAAGGTTTAGATGGATAATATTATTATTCTCACATAATCTTTTAGTGCATATCGTGGAATGTCTAAAAAATATATGACTCATTAGAAGTTAACGCAAGTCAAGGAAATCAAAGTTCCATTCGTGAAATGAGCAGGCAGGTGTGTGTGCGTCTGTGTGTGTGTGTGTGTGTGTGTGTGTGTGTGTGTGTGTGTGTGTGTGTGTGTGTGTGT
>JAWQUT010000937.1:29739-51398 GCA_033807755.1 Ellobium chinense
ACACACACACACACACACACACACACACACACACACACACACACACACACACACACATCTTCCTCCTTACGACATTGCCAAATATCACTTTCCTTTCTTTTCTTTTTTTTATTATGCCAGATCCTTGTTTTAACTTCGAGTGCCAAAATTTCGGCAGATGTATAGCCCCTGCCGATGCTCCATACTGCAGATGCCTAGAAGGGTTTAGTGGAACCCGCTGTGAAATTGTCATCGGCGATTCCCCAGATCATCCAGGCACGTGCCCTGCTGTTGAGGTAGGTAGAGATGCCCCTACTGGGTTATATGTAGTATGTCCCAGAAGGTCTAATGGCTGGGAGTCCTTCGTACAATCTAAGAACGGAAGTGAGAGTTTCTAAGCGAGCAAATTTGGCCGCGACTGATGCGAAAGAGTTAGAAAAGAGTGCGCTGACTTGCAAATGGTGTTTGCCATAATTGTGTCAGTGATATTTATTAGCATACATACCACTATTGCTTCTTGCTACAACCTTTTCTAACACCAGGCAGATGATAGAAAGTTCACGTAACACATTTGAAACCGTAGATGGTGACTATTACTGTTTTCCGAGCTCTTTTTTTTCCGGTGAAATTCAATAACCTGCTGAGTTTGGAAAAAGTTGTATTTAAACGGAGCTGTGATTATCCAGTAACTGTTTCTTTTAGAGAGGTATAAAAATTTGTTGTCTGGAAAATACTGCGATTAAATTAAAGTTGCGAATATTCGAATTGCGATTAAGTGTAGTCTTCCGGACTATGTGTCGAGAACTAGAGACCAGAGAGATTGACTCTCCATTTTGGCAGCTTAATCATCATACAGTATAATTATATTATGATCAGAAGAACCTTTCTTATAAACCCTCAGCGTTTTAAATAGTGATGTTTTGGCTGGCAAGTCGAATCACTTTTGATAACAGATTAGAGAAGTCCTCAACCTGAAATTAGAAGAACTAACAATAGCGCCCCGTTCTTCGAATGGTATTACCAAACATGAACTACGAATTTCTGATACCGGTCATTTGATGACAGACACCAAAGCGGGATCTTGGCTTTTGACCCCATGAACCCTGATCAAGATAAACAAACATTAAGCTCTCCAGTGAGCAACAGACAGCTGGGAGAACCACGAACTTTTACAAAGAAGACTTGGTTTTCAAAAACAGAAAGCCTTTCTCAATAGAACAACAACAATAACAACAACAACAACAACAACAACAACAACAACAACAAGAACAAGCCACGACACGAACAAGAACAACAACAGCAACAACAACCACAACAACATCAACGCCAACAATAACAACAACAACATCATCAACTACCAAATTTAGTATGGACAAAAATGGTGGCATGGATGTGGGTGATTACGTTATGAAATGCACAGTCATAACATGAATTCGACCCTGTAGGCTTAAATGTATGATGATACACTTGAAACAAAATGGTTAAATTTCCGTATTACAGGATGGCGACCGAGAAGCCTGCGGCGGTGTCATTTGCGATTGTGATGATGAGTGTGACGAAGATGAGAAGTGCTGTGACAGTGCATGCGGTGATAAATTGTGTACTAAAGTAGCTGTAGGTGAGTACAACATAACTGATAAAACATCAAGTATTATTTGTGTACTAAAGCAGGTATAAGTGAGTACAAAAATTGATAAAACATCAACAGTTATTAACCTTCTCACTGTACGTGTAGCACAACGTCTGTGCCCTCCTTCGTCTTAACGGTCTTTGATGTTATGCGAAGATTACCCTTTATACTACCTCTAAAATTACAATTTCATGTACTAATAATAATAATTTCATTTATCTATATATATCATATATATTATGTTTAAAGTCCCGAAATAAGAAAGAAGCAATAGGTGCCAGTAACCTGTAAGCATTGGTCAGCCATTCATGATTTCGAGTCTGACTCTCAGGGCATGACAAATACGGGATTGTTTGTCCTGGATGGCTCTTTCGAAAAAGTAAATATAATCTATTATCATCGCCCTAACAACACAGGCCTCCCACTGAATAGCTTTCTAGCTGTGTCGAGAAGCATACACGTACACTGCTGCCGTAGTTTGCAAGATCTATTCTTTAGGATTCAGATAATAGCTTTGTTAGGTGGGCTGAGCGAATACAGATTTTCGTAAGGATTCAGACAATGGCTTTGTTACTTGTCCTGAGAGGATTCAATTTTCACATGCATATAGATAATGGAATTGATAGTTGGCCTGAGCGAATAAGTATTTTCATAAGGATTCAGGCAATACCTTTGTTAGTTGGTCTGAACGAATACAGATTTTCGTTGCTCTTGTTCACCTAATATAATCTTGAAGAGAAGAGGTGCCAGATCTGGTCGCATTAAACTACCATCAAAACAACAGTTTATACTCATTTGAATTGTCAAATGGAGGAAATCTGGTAAGTTAATTTTGCATCACTATAATATAACAGCTGTCAAAAGTTCAGCCATCGCTCCTGATGTGCCTTAAATAATACTACAAAAATATTTTAACAACGCTAACCCCTACCTCAGCTCATACTGAGTATATAACATCTCGCATACCCGCAAGCTGTTTGCCTAATAAAATGAAAAGCTCGGTATCTCTAAATAATTGATTAATTGTTGCCACATCCTCCTCCGACACATGGACATTGTTAAAAAAAAAAGAAAATCCACTTACAAATTTGAAAACGTAGATGGTAGTTACCATTGTTGCCAAGCCCTTATTCCCAGTGTGACCAAAAAAAAAACAAAATCCAAATTTTCTAATGTCTAAGTTCCGTCCATTTCCTTCCGGGAGTAAAAACTCTTCTCGCAGATGTCTTTTAGTCTGTGTCTTGTTTTCCTAGAACCCCGACCCCAGGCATCATGTGCAACTGTTCGCTGTACTGCTGAGACGGCCTGCCGTATGGTTCTGATCTGTGAAGATGAGGATTGTCAACTGGGCCCGCGGTGCATCAGCACAGCTCTCCTGGGACCAGGTATTCATTCATTCATTCATTCATTCATTCATTCATTCATTCATTCGTAGCTGATTGCATTATGTATCTAACCACCTAGATAAAGAAATTCATTTGGATTGTCCAAATCTTGCCGACATTCTTCAAGACAACCTCTCCACCTCACTAATCAGAAATGCAGATGAGTGGGGCATTGGTCGGGTAGGTGGGGGCTTGTGTCTTCCGCACAAAGTATGTGCCTGTCTCTCTTTCACCCAATAAGCGATAGCCGCAGTATTCCCCCACCCCTCCCCCCAACCCCGCTCACCTTCCCATCCACTTTTACATATTGATAGGTACACTTTTGTAATATTACAACCCTAACTCCTCAAACCTCAGGTACCCGCAAAGCTCACATGCTCGTGAAAATTTTGGCCGTATGTACAATCCGTGCATTAACTACAGAATACGAACAGTTTGGGATTTCCTGTAGTTACAGCAGTGCGTCAACTATCATAAGGATTACGCAAACGGCCGTTGGTCCTGGTTCCCTTAAATCAGGCTTTACTCAGAAACTCGAAATGATTAGCTGGTTCCCTGCAATTTAAGTCATTGAGATTCCCTATATGGCAAAATAAAAACGCGGAAGCAATTCCAAGTCTGCTGACGCTGCAAATTTCATATTATTGTATCTCTAGAGGTAAAAGGGTTTGGTGCTTTTGATGGCATTTAAGGTCTCTTATAGCGGGGTAAACCATTCAGAGACTTCTACAAATCCAATAAAAAACCCCAATTTTGCTAAGTGAAAGAATTTGATATCTAGTCAAAACATGTCACAAATAAAACATTACAAACAATTCCTCCCTCCATCCATCCCTCTCTTCCTCCCTCCCTACATTTATCCATGCATCCATCCATCCATCCATCCATCCATCCATCCATCCATCCATCCATCCATCATCCATCCATCCATCCATCCATCCATCCATCCATCCATCACTCAAGCGATCGATTGATCAATCGACCATGCAAGTGACCGAACGATGAAACAACCAAGCGATTGACCGTCCAATCAATCAATCAATCAATCAATCAATCAATCAATCAATCAATCAATCAATCAATATCAATCAATCAATCAATCAATCAATCAATCCTTCATTCTGGGAAACTGACGGAGATTCTTCGACTTCTTTCTCATGGACTCCACAGCCCGGGAAAGAGTCTGTATACGACAGGGATACTTGGAAGTTCTATTTGTCCAGGACGACTCCAGTGTAGCTGAATACAACCAGCTCACATGTAAGGGACCCTCGGCCACTCGGGATTGCCCCACTGGTTATGTCTGTGTTGATGACGCCTCCGGAGGTGTTTGTTGTACGGGGAAGCCAGACCCGACTATTGAAAAGCCAGGCACATGCCCAGCGGTAAATCTTATATTGCTGTTCTATGCCTACTCGAGATCATAGTTTTTCAATATAGAAAAGGAAAATAAAAATAGAAATAAAACAACAATTATCTATAAAAATATTGATGAAAATATTGTATTTTAATCATTATTCCATTTCTGGAGGTGAGTAGCTGAAAGGCAACCCAAAAGAATGCCACGTCAGTTTGGCGAATTATATAAAAAAAAAAAAAATGGACTGATGACTGGTGTGTGTCTGTGTGTCTGTGTGTTTAGGTGCTGTGATACATATTACTTAGTTCCAACCAACTTGGAACGGATATAAAGAAACATAATATCTGCTTGTGTATGTGCTTAAAATCTTATCCCAATTTCATCTTCCCTCTTGACGTTATCAGTCTTTGAATTAAGTAAGATTTTAAGTGACTACTCACTGTGCATAGAATAATAATTTCAGCAGTTTTATTCATCACCACTTCGTTTTTGCATGTCGGAAACAATGACATGATCAGGTTGAACGAAATACATTTCTCCTCAGGCTGTAGTTACATAACATATTTTCTTTGGAGATTTATTTTTAAAATATTGGCAAGCGTTCTTGCGTGATATTAATCGACACATACACTCGACACGTTTAGGGCTTTTGAGCTCTCATTTCTGGATATGTTAGCGCTTATCCAGTGCTTCTTTTTTTTTGCGTTGTCTGTCGTGTTTCTGTAAGTCTGATGTCTGTCTTGCTTCAGTGCAGTCTGATGTCTGTCTTGCTTAAGTGTTATCTGATGTGTGTCTTGCTGCTGTGTAGTCTGATGTTTGTCTTACTACAGTGTAGTCCGATGTCTGTCATGCTTCAATATAGTGTGCTATCTGTCTTGCTTCAGTGTAGTCTGATGACTGTCGTGCTTAAGTGTGGTCTAATGTCTGTCTTGCTACAGTGTAATCTGATATCTGTCTTGCTACAGTGTAGATCGATGTCTGTCTTGCTTTTGTGTAGTCTGATATTTGCCTTCCTTCAGTGCAGTCTGATGTGTGCCTTGCTTCAGTTTAGTCAGTCTTATCTAATGTCTATCTTGCTTCAGTGGTGTCTGATATCTCTCTTATTTCAATGTATTCTGATGTTTCTCTTGCTTCAGTGTGTCAGAAGTCCTTGTTGTCTAGGAATAGTGTACATGCTGTTTTGCAATATCTGTCTATTCAATACCTTTATGCCCATCATGTTTCATTATTGTCCGGTGTAGCGTATTGTTGTCTTGCTTAAGTGTAGTTTGATAGTTATCTTGTTCCAATGAAGTCCTACTTGCTTCAGTGTTGTCTGATGTTTTTTCTGTCTTAGTATAGACTGCTGGTTCTTTTATTTCTGTGTAACATGACGTCTGTCTTGTTTTAGGGCAGTTTATAATCTGTCAGTGTACATGTAGTCGGGCGTCTGTCTTGCCTAGATGTAGTCTATTGGCTCTCGTGTTTCTGTGTAGTGTAAAATCTGCCTTGTTTACATGTAGTCTGATGTCTGTCTTCTTCGTATATGGTCTAGTCGCCGCCCGCGGGGATGTCTAATTTCAGTAAAGTCTGACTCTGATGCTTGGCTTATTTCAATATAGTCTGATGGTTTTCTTAATTTACTGAAGTCTGATATGTGTTGTCTTGAGTCAGGTATCCCTGTCGGGTTGCGAAGGCACCTTTTGTGAAGTTGACAGCAACTGTCCAGGGGAGGAGAAGTGCTGCCGTCGTGAGGGGTGTGGGAATTTGTGTACTCGCCCTGACAGTGCACTGGTCGATGGCTGTACTAAAAAGGAATGCCCAAGAGGTGAGTTAGAGAAATTTGATTAAGATCACGTTTCCCACTGAGAGGACTGCAAGCAGCTATTGCAGGATGTCTTTTAGGCCATTTGATATCCAAAAGCGTGCCTTGACCACATCCCACCTCTCCACCTCACCCTCCTCCCGCACCACCAATCTAAACGTTTATCAAACTTAATCACCGAATCAGTCGTTACTTATCAATCATGAGCGTAATTAAAAGGCCTGAGACGTTAATAAAATTGCCTCATCGTTCATGATACACAGCACCAAGAAATTCGGGTGAGCTACAAATTAATGACTGACGGAGACATACTAGCTCGGGGGTAACTTACAAAAGAGCATTATCTCAAAGCATATTTTGAAAGCTTTTGAAAAAATGGGAAGTTATATTACGGTAGTTACTCTTAAAAACTATAATTTATTTACTTTAAATTTCATAGACGTCTCTAGTTCGTATCGGCCACCTGTAGTTTATGTACACGATCGACTCATTCATGTGTAGCACTAAGCAACCATAGTATAATGTAATATTATTATGTTATGATATGATATGGTATGATATGATATGATATGATATGATATGATATGATATGATATGATATGATATTAAATAGAATAGAATAGAATAGAATAGAATAGAATAGAATAGAATAGAATAGAATAGAACATGTCTTTAATATACGGGATAATGCGTTAACTCATTTCAGTTTAATTACTTCAGTATTCCAGATGGCATGCTTTCAAACTGGTACACACTAGCAGAGGCACATAAGATACCGTCTGTTAACAGCAAATTTCTAAGGCGGTGTCACAGACACTATGACAATAGAATACTAATATAGCGTATGAGATATCGTTGTGGCATAACGGTTTTTGCACGTTTTTCATTATTTCGCTGGGGGGAAGGGGAGGGGAGAGGGGATAGGGGAAGGGTAACAATATATTACTTAAAGTAATGAAACCTGTAAGCAAGTATAGATATCATACCGTCTGTTAATCTGCCTAAAAATTCGTCTTATGTTCATCCCAGCTCTTGAAGTTGTTGAATCTGTATTTATTTATTTATTTTTTTTTTATTTGATTTATTAATATTTTATTTATTTAGTAAATTTATTTCCAGACAATCTCTTCCAATGGGAGGCAGACAGGTCATATGTGCTGTTTACCTTTATTCACAAATGGCATGATAAAACAATAATATTACATGTAAATACCGCAGCAATACATTAAAATAGCAGCAGTATATACTAGAATCAAATGTCATGAAATCTTTTTCCTAGGCCCAGATTTCACTGATATACAGTATAAGAAGAAAATGCCTCATCAAATAGCTTTTGGCTTAAATTCATTAGTGCTTCTAAGTTCAATAATTCAGGTTTATCAAACGTATAGCACTAAGTATAATATAAGTATGTTACTTCTTTGCCAAACCATGCTTACCATGATTTGCAGTTATCAACAGTACAATACGTTCATGACAACGTTATTCAACTCCAATGCTTCACCTTAAGCAGCTCTCACTTTAGGGTAATCCAGTTCCAGAACCATAGATCTGATGTAACGGGATTACTCGAAACCGCAGAGCTTTGTGAAGACTTGCATACATTATGTCTCTTCTAGACACACATCCTGAAAACACCATTCACAGACCATATAATGACACCTCCACGTATGTCTTGGTTGGTTGACAAGGCCACGTCATGAAAAATGGCAATTTTAATAACCGTTACTTCTTTAAATAACACTTACATGAGTACTTTAATTCTTTTCTTTTCTTTATTTTCATTTCCATTTATTTTCATTTTCACTTTCTTCATTATTATTTATCCTATTTCTAAACTCTTGAAATTAGTGCATTACATACGGAACACATTCAGTTCCAATTTAAGCAAAAAAAAAAAAAAAGGGGGGGGNGGGGGGGGGGGGTGAGAGAGAACCCCTGAATATGTACCACTTTATTGAAGTTTCCAAATCATATGTATAACTGAATATACGTTTAACTGGTGCAATTGGCATAAACTGGTTGTAATTATTATCTGACAAAATTCGTATTTGGGCTGGTGCAGGGCCTCTGATCTTGGATCATCATTATTAAAGTTGTGTGATCCAAAGATGTTGTTGCTGCTCCTGTTGTTATTGTTGTTGTTGCTGCTATTCCTGTTGTTATTGCTATTGTTGTTGTTGTTGCTGGTGTTGTTATTAACTATTTTGGCTTCCTAATAAAATGTTCTGATTTTTTACTTTATCTCAGGTCAAACCTGTTTAGACAGACCAGTAGTGTGCCCACCTGGAATGTCCTGTATCCTAGCCCTTGTACCAACGTGTGTTCCTGACGACTGTGTTGACTGTGATTTTAGTGAGATCTGCCAAAAGGTCCCCGGCTTCTCTAACAAGTAAGTACAATGAGGTTGGTGCCATTTTGTAGGGAAATGAATGTGCTTGACAGCTGACAGTTGCATATTTCTTCGGGGAACTAATAAAGGCTATCAACACCTCATCCAATTCATCTCAGTGAGTGAGACTATTGAAAATTTTCTGTGTCCCTTTGCAAATATACCTTACCACAGAAATATCATTCTCTGTCATTAAAGAAGCAAGATAGAGACACTTTAGCAGTATAGAATGCATCATAACTGACTACCCAAAACATATGTAGGAAATAATTAAATGTGGGGAGGGGTTAAGGTTTGTGACACCTATTAGAAGGGCAAATCACTCATTGTGTACAACCCGCTAGTATATAAAATCCCCTCTTTTGGGGTCCTGCCAGACAGTGTTAGGGTGCAGAAATAATGTAAAATGACCTGTGATCTAAATAAAGCACTCAATTTTAAAGTTTCAGGTAGACTACAATTTGAGCCTTCTAGGAAAACAAAAATAAAATGTGTAGGCCTATGTATTCGCACGCGGTCAAACCAAGCCAAATGAAAATTTGGGGACCAAATCAGAATTTGAGGTGATCTTTTTCAAAAGACATTTGTGAAAAATGTTAGGCATTGACCCCCCTTTTTCTTCCCGTTAAAAGATCGGGCAAAAGAAGTACTTTAACCTCCATGGAAGAAATTTCCCCAAATCACAGTGGTATATTTAGAATAACGCAAAATGTTAATAGGGCCAAAAGAAGAAAAAACAATAGGTGTCAAAGACCTTAATAGGCAGCTAGTACCTGGCATGTTTCCACTTAGAAACACAATGTTTACATCATGGTGGTCGAGGTAGGTCNCCCAAAACATTAATAATGTTCACCGTGGTTAACATAATACGTTAAATAAGGTGTGGATTATGCATACGGCCACTGATATCATCATCACCAACACTTACTCTCAATGCACTCTAAATAGTAGGCAGGCCAAAAACGAAAAAGAACATGGGGTAGGCATTTGTTTGTTACAAGCAATCTGTTGTGGTAAACTGTTTGTGCATATAGTAGTAAATCATAACTAGCCGGTTGCCCCGATCAAATTTCATTTTCAAGGTCACAAATCAAGGTCAAAGGTCAAATGGTCAAATTTTACTTTTTTATTTCAAAATGTACAGTTTTCAATATTCTATCAGTATGCAAAGGCGTTTTATGTTACTCATAATTGAGATTTTCTCGTGAAAATTTATTGAAATATATAAGAAAATATAAACTAAAAGACGGCTGCTCTTCAAAACTGAAAAATACGTTATTATTCATATAAAAAAGGGATCAGCGTACCGAACTACTACCTAGCTAGCATCAGTTTGTATTATTTGCAGAGTTGCTGGCAAAATACAAGGGTGTCTGTGGATTATCACTTTGTGTATTACTATCATATCGATGAGTCTAAAGTAGCATCTGTAATTAGCTCTATCAAATTTGCAGCTCATATCCAGCTCATAGTCATATCCATATGACAGCCATGTGCTATTTTGCACGATATGCATCACAGTGTGAAAACAATAGAGTACAAACAACAGACAAAGAGACAGACAGACTGACTGACTGACAAACTTAAGTCCGCTGGAGAAATACTACGTACTCACTACAACATAGTCAAATTCAGTCGGCAGCTCCGGCTGGATTACAACAGTTCAGGGCATCGCAACCGCATGCAGTTATACATGGCAAGTCATTCTTGAAACAGGTACATCTTGATGTTCCACATTTTGTCCTGCATCGACATGTTGTAATTTCCACCGCAGACAACGAAATGGATGGCTGTCTTGTCTACACAATATGAAGCTCCTGCGTGTGCGATTCAGCAGACACCTGGTTGAAACTGCCTGGGGTCTTTCTGATTACGAAGTTTCCGGCCACAAACTCAGAATAGACATCTGAGACCGTAGTGGCGAGGGTTTTTTTTTTCTGTCAAGTAAACTGGACCCCATCGAGCATAATTGTGGTGGTCATAAACTGTTACCCAAGACATCATTTTAATGCTTCTAGATGAAGCTCCCAGTTGCCTTCTCTCTCTCTGCACGAATAAGTTGAGAAGTGTTACAACCATCTCCATGTAACTGCTCCAGAGGATGAAATTGGAATTGTTGGCATTGGCCCTCATAAACTGTCTAATAAAGTCTTGAAAGACAGGAGACCGGAACATGTCTTCAATCACCGAACTTTGTGCAACCAGGAAGTCATCTTCTTCCAATTCGAGAATGACTGTTGCTATGTTCTTGCCGTGACATTCAACATCTGGTAACTGGATACCTCTATCCTGGGCCCAAATTTTCATCATTTCCCATCTGATTCTTTAAAGTGCTTCATAGGTAAGGATAGCTCTCATAGGTCTGTAGTAAGCCTTTCCTTCAAGCATTGCATCGATGGAGTTTGCGGCATAGACACCAGATTCCGTCCACAGATCTTCCAGACCTGCATTTTCCATGTGCTGACCGATCGTGCGCAGAAAGTTGCAGGTAATATGGAAACCACCCATGAGAAATATAACGTTGCTGTATTTGTCTGGATCTGCCCAGGTGATTTCCTTGCCTTTGCTGTAAAGAGGCTGGTCAGCAGTAATGACAGTATAGCTCTGGCCGAGAAATTTATCGAGCAAAATCTCCATGACTGTGGTTATTGTGTCATAACTATCAGCATCAGACGAGGATTGGGAGCATAATTGCGGTGGTTAGTTGTGGGTGTGAAGTTTTTGAAGGTCTTCCATCGAGGCACATCCTGGTCTCCATTACAAAGACCTAGAGACGAGCCAAGCAAAATCCTTGCCCTCCGCAAACCTACTTGCATCGTTAGACTTCATCCAGTCTTCGGGTATCATTGCGGTACCTTTCTGAAATAATGGCATCGTTTTCTTCCCCTTCCGGACTGGCGACTTTGACATTACCTGAAATTTTTCAAGGTCGCTGGGTTGGATAGACTTTGCACGGGTGTGTTTGCCTGCCTGTGGCTGCAGCGCTTCTGAAGCAGAGGTCTGTCTCTGCCATACCATCATCTGAGTACAATGAAAAGTGTTCTTTCCATCGATCATCTCTTCCAGCACGTCAATATTATCAAATGAGCAGTAAAGGAAAGTGCCCGAGACTACCCTGTCTTCATGAACTTGTCCAGAATACTTTGTGCAGTAGACGTGTCCATTCTCTGCAGGGTAGTTATACCAATGGCATGGTTCGCGGCGTGGAACAGATTGACAAGTGATTCTGATCGTGTTGCTTGATGCAGAGCCATACCCAGCCCAATGTGTTTTGGCGTCAGTTTTCTGCCGCCTGACAAGGCATATACGATGTCTTGGGCAATAGAACACATTTTGACCTTTGTTTGCAGCCTTTCCTCACTTTCAGCAGCGTCATCTCCTCTGAATAATAAGCGAGGGAAAAGATAAATATTTTCAGAAATGATCTTTTCAACAATATCTTGATCGAGCCCTTGCCAGGAGTGTAAATGGCCAGGCGTATCTTTCAACTCTGCCCTAATCTTCAGCGCCACGTGAACCATCTGTTCATGGAACGACTGCTCTTTGATTGGCTCAACATACATTCCATCAGTTGGAGAAAAGCTGGCCTCATCAATTGATGTTTTAAGAGAGTCAGCAATAATGCCTTCAGTTTTTTCACTCGAATGAACCAGGAGAGAGGAATACGAAAGTGGCCAAGCATATCTAGCTTTAGAGCCCACAATGCTCTTGACATTTTCATAGAAAGTAGCTCTACGAGATAAGTAGCACTGGGGAACGGAAAGGCCAGAAAACTCACACATTTCTTTCTTTATACACATGTCCTCTAGCTAGTCCATTGATGAGATCAATGCACACGTTTCCAAGTGTTTCATCATCCTCCTGATCGTGCAGCTTAGATTTTGAACACCTCCTCTGGAAAGTGACCCAACACTCAAGATGGTATAAGTTATCTGCTGCAATCAGATCATTAATTCCTGCCAGCCGCGGCAGCATCTTGTTGCGCGAGTTCAATCATTTTTCTTGACGTATCGAGAAATGCAACAGTGCGAAGCTTGATGGGACTTTCAATCTGACAAAATATGCACATGTTCCAGTCTATCCTCTGAGTTGCTTCTTCTTTTTGGTGGAGACAAACCAGTGGTTGAAGGCTGAAGTTCATGACTCATAGATCTCTTCCGTAGTTGAGTTAGCTTTTGCTTGGATGTGAAACTGGCGTAGCATTCCTTGTGCCTTTGACACATTCTTGAACAAATTCGTTCACAGAAAAAAGCATTTATCCTCTCAATACGGAATGCCGTTTCTCATCTCGCAGTTCTCCCCTCTGGTTTGCCACTGTCCAGGCTTTGACTTTGCCCTCATGTGTTGCAACGCGCAGAATCTTTTTTGAGGAAGTGTTTTGACCAAAAAAAAAAACAAACCGGTGTTCGAGATTTGTGGCATCTTTATCATGTTCACCTTCGATGATTGCAGAAGGTTCCATATTGACCTTCGGAAATTTTAGAAAAAAAGGATGTCTTTCCCTTCAAATTTTTCCCAGTGCAGTGTGATTAACGAAAGATAGACCTGATATCTTTAAACTTCTTTTGCCTCAATTGTTTGTAAACCTGAANTAACGCAAAATGTTAATAGGGCCAAAAGAAGAAAAAACAATAGGTGTCAAAGACCTTTCACAATGGAAAAGAATAAAGTGAAGTAATCATTGCTGGAGTTCAGGTTTGTGGTGCTCGCATGACGTGTGTGCTTAAAGACTGTGAGGTTTACGAACACAATACGGTTCAAAGTCTTGAAGTCCACCTGTATGTTTTGTTCATTATGTGACGGATGCCACTATTTCCAATATCCCCTCATCATATTCATCTGAAATGTAATAATAATAATGAGGTTTATAAGTTTTGTATCCAGATAAATGCTCAATCCTGCCACTTCCTATTATTCTTACCACGACAGGCTCTACCATTGAATGATATTCTCACCCTCCTCGGGAACATACGCGCGTACAGTGCCGCTGCCATTCACAGGCGCTGATCATTAGCATTCTAACAATATTTTTTCGCAACCTGTGTCTCAAGCAGGGTGGGGGCCACTTCAGGGTCCCCTTTATAAAATCAAAAGCTCATTTTTTTCAGTAGTTAGAGTTTATATGATTAAAAGCATCTGAAACTCGTGTTTCTTCGATATCAGATTTATGAAAGTCGTTTTATATTTATCGTATTCACTCTCCAGAGGCTCAAGAATATGATGTGTTGTTTCCCTTTCCAAGACTTCGCGGGTCAAAGGCCGCAACATCTTTTGTTCTCTGTCATGTTTTATGTCCCGTATCAGTTCCCTGTTCAGGCATGTCAAACCCATCCGAAGAATGGTTGCTGTTACTGGTCATCACAATAATTATTATGAACGGCTTAGTAATGATACTGAGATTTTGACTCTTCTGTATGTGTACTGGGAATGTGTGTGTGTGTGTGTGTGTGTGTGTGTGTGTGTGTGTGTGTGTGTGTGTGTGCGCGCCTGCATGCGCGCGAGTGCGTGTTATGCGTGTTCGTGTGTGCGCGCCACATGGACAGTACTAATAAGGATATGCAGGTTACGTGAATCTTATCTCATCTCATCTCATCTTATCTTATCTTATCTTATCTTATCTTATCTTATCTTATCTTATCTTATCTTATCTTATCTTATCTTACTGTTTGCAGATTCCGCTGCGTTCCTAGGTATAACGACCAATGCGGTGGTTGTGCCATTGGTGAGGTCTGTATCGATACCGGAAAACGCTGTTTCGCCCCACCTTGTGATGACGTTTACCAGTGCGTCCCAGATAATGAATGCGGCGGATGCCCACCAGGACAAAGATGCGAGACAGTGTACCCTCCCTGCGCTCGCCCACCTGATTGTGATGCCCTCAGAGCCCTCAATCCTGAGGCCCAATGCATCATTCCAGATTGCAAACCCGGGCATGTATGCGTTGATGATAACTCACCCGACCCCGACCCTGAGCCAGAACCATCACTTTGCCCCCTCCGATGTGCCTATAACCAGAAATGCGAGTATATTATGGCCTCACCCTGTTTGCCAGCTCCGGGAACAAATTTTAATTGCTACCGACCTCAGTGCGTACCGATAGTACCTGTACCTACACCTTGTCCCAAACCCAAAGGCCTCTTGTCGGTTATTCAGTGTATCCTGCACAAGCTTCTCTTTCCCGTCTGCCAGTCGGATCTGGACTGCCGCGGTTCCGGTCAGAGATGCTGTGTTGCTGACTGCGGCCGGAAGTCCTGCGTGGCCGCACCGTGAGAAACAAATCTGATGGAGCTTTTGTAGAGTCACATAGAAAGATGCAGCGACGTCTTAAACTGGACTGTCTTGACTAGATTCTTTTTGTCATGCCCATTCCACATTAAAATTTGATTATTTATTATTTTAGATAATCTGAGTTGTGTATATCACTATGATCTTTCAAATATCTTCTGTTTTTCTATTAAAAAGATGTAGAGTTTTGACACGTTATTATATCTCAATTTTACAAGCTTAATTACATCTGTCTCATTGCTTTGTTTAGGGCAACAGGTTGAAAGAGGTAATTTTCTCAAAACATCAAAATATGATTTAGACACATGTGGAATTACCGTGACGTTTTCGTAGAATTGTTTCAGCTGTTACTGCTTAGCTTACTGTAGATGATTATGTTACTATACTAAATATTACCTTCTCCCATCCCATATCTATTGAAATTTGTGCTATCGAACCGAACAAAATTTCAGTCAATTCTGTGAAAAATAAGACGTACTTGGTAGCAGGATACAATAGCTACCGCATGAATTCGCATAAATAATTAAACAATCGAGCTTGTTTGCTGTAGCAGCTTCAGAAAGTCTATGTATGGAGAGTATAGAGAAGTAAATTATAGAGAAATATTTTGTGTTATCAAACATTTTAAATAAAGATGCAATCTTGAAAATGACAGGATCTCTTCAGTGTGATTTCAAACTAACAATGTTTCTCTGGTAAACAATGGCGTTCTTTGCATTGTTTAAAAAAAATATGAAGATGACGTTAAAAGAAAACATTTTTTTAAAGAATCTCCCTAAAGTAAACATCGTCGAACCAACTGCGTGGAACTTTCCCAAAATTCAGGCTCATTACTGAATAGATCTATTGTTTCTGTAAAGATTAAAAAGACTAAGATCTGTAAGATTGAAATTAGTGTTAACCACTCTTTTTTCGAATATATTTCAATAAATCTCACGTTTATCTTTCCACGAGGCTTAGAGCTTTTACATGATTATTTGCCTGGCTATTGTTTGTGTACTTGTGTGTTTGTTTATTGTTATTGTTTGTTTGGTTATTTGTTGACTTTCTCATCAGACAGCCGAGGTAGAAAGAATACCGCCAAAATCAAGCAAGAGTAATAATATCTGCAAGAAAGTGAAGACGGGTGTAGCTGACATTAAAGGTTGATGTGATCTTGCACAGCTATTGCATGGTGTGGTCAAAATGTTAGTGTTGAAATGGTAACGTTGCGCTAGTAGTGGTTAGTACTCTTCAATGGTGGTTATGCGCTGTTTTGATGTTGTTGTTGTTGTTGTTGTTGTTCTTTTGTTGTTGTTGTTCTTGTTGTTATTGTTGCTGCTACTGCTGCTATTTGGCCAAGAGGATTCTGGCTTTTTTGGAGGGGGAGGGGTGTCCCCATGCTCATGCTGTTCAGAGTGAAGCAAGGACATCGAAGTGGTCATTAGAGTAGTTGATGTTGGAATGATGGTGTTTGGGGCGTGGTCGTAATAATTGTCTCTTTCGTTGTTTATAATAGGAAAGTTACAATCTGCCTACATTAATCTGCCTTCTTAATTTTTTTGAAAGATTAATACACACAAAGAGCAACCATTCTTCTTCTTCTCTGATGTATCTTTCTCCACATGCATTCAAGCACACTGCATCACATTCCCTGCCAACACAAACCTCTTAGTTTGGCATTTTCCACACAAAACATCAGTGCCTCCCTTCTCCCAAATACTTATTATATGAAAATAATTATGAGGCTTGTTGGTCTTATATCCTGGTGGTTGCTTGCTTGCCGAGGTCAATTATTATTCCTCTGGCAAGCCAGATCATTCAGGACACTCACAACTCCACTGGAAGGCAGCTGTTATTTACATGCGCTGATCGCCTCCATTCTGACAATTTTATCTGTCACTTCCCACAACAGGTATCCACCTCTTTTTGGAAAGATGGTTACAAGATCATGTGAATGACATGCTTTCTCAAAGCACATGACATCAGCACGACAGAAATCGAACCCACACCCTTTAGATTCTGCAGCATTGTACTTTGTGGTTCAGCGACTGCCGTTAGCGATCGTTGCAAATGCACTAGCAAACTGCATCACTTCCGATTTTCCGACACCATATTACAACCGGGACACTCCACATTTCTCACTTTATTTCCTTTGTAACTGTACAAATCAGCCTACAAATATGCTGCAGAAGTTGATGTACCAAAATTCCACACCCAGGTTCTAAGATGATCTAAGCTTGATACTGACAGGTAGTTTTTCGAGAAGGGTTATTTTATGCGATCTTGGTGATGACCGTGTAGAAATATAGCAGTATAGTGCCGGTAACCTATGCACACGGTTTTATTTGTTTCATGATAAATTTATTGTAATGGTAAAGGTTTGTGCCCTTACTTTCTGAACACCACTAATAATGTGCCGTTGCGTTGCTAATGTATTTAATTAATTATTATGCGTTGCTTGTTCATGTACCACAGTTGCTGTGGTATGAATTTTCAAAAAATAAACGTTTTACACTCCACATGGTGATAATCATTGCGCAGAGAGGTTCAACGACTTTGGCGTGGCAAAAATAAGCAAACACGTCCACAGGAGCGTATCCCATCCACCATATTTTGGGTGAAATCAGTAATCAACTTATCTGTCCTCCCTCTCTTCTTGCCTTTCCCTCCTCCCACTCCTTTTCTGCATTCTCTGGTCCGCAAAAGAACTTGGCTGTCCCTCTAAAAGTGCAGGTTAACGTGCCATTTCTTTCTGGAGCACTGATTCACCAAAGGCAATTTGTTCCGGATGTTATTTTGTGTTTATCTATGCGAGAAAAGACGCCAATTTTGATTTTGATAAACACATCTACGGTGTATAAGATGCGCACCACTTTCTGTAAATCTGAATCATGCGATCTTCACTCAGCAAATAAGCTGGGAGGGCGGGGGGCAGGGGGTGGGTTGTGGATTTGCTACTCACGGTGACTTATTTGTCCTATGTCAAAATGTCATCAAAGTGACATTATGCAGTTGGTCGGATAAGATCCTCATAATTTCCCACTCAAGCTGTGAGCTCCAGTGGCAGAAAGCAGAATCTCACTGCATTACTGTGTTTTAAACACAACAGGCATCGCGGTATGAATAACATTACTGTAGTTTTCATATATAAAGAGCGAGTTATAAATGCACCAGGTGATGTAATAGTCTACAGTTTTCCAATTATAGATAAGTACTTGAGGTCACTGGCGCTGCCGGAGAAGGGAAGTGGAGGGTGACCAGAGACGTAAAAATTTGTGAGAAGTGAGAATCGAACCCATTCTTACAAGTTTCAACATTCTGTATCTGGTTTCTGCTTTCTTGTTTTTCATTTTGAAAATTACTAGATAGATAAAAGCCTGGTGAAAAATTTTAAAAATGCTATTTAGTTCATTATTAACTTAGTTGACCACAACCGCTCTGTTGTATCCATACTAGGCTTGCTGGGTCTCTAGGATGTAAATTAGAATATTTTGCTCTCTCTCTCTCTCTCTCTCTCTCTCTCCAAACATAGGTCTAATTTAGATCTAAATTAAGATCTATTAGCATTATTGTGGGACTCTGTCACCTAGCGTTTCGTTCAGAGCTCTTGGACAATGATAATGTCTAGGTGTCCCTAGGACACCTCCTTCTTCCAACCTATCTAACCCTACCTCTAACCCTGCCCCTAACCCTAAACACAAATCAAGAGCTGTTGTGAGAATCCCAGAATGTCGTTTCATTAAATCTCATGGGTGTTGTCGTGGTAGCTGATTCATTCCTTGTGCCACATTGTTAACCTTTTCTCATCTAAATTAAAATTGTGAAAAAAGTTAAATAAAGGACCCCCACTGTACACAGTATATAATTTGAGCTTAGTAGCATCTCGAGGGAGAAAATTTTATTAAATGGCTCAAATAGGCTTTCACAATTTCGCCCTTGCAATCTTTTTTTTTTTAAATCTCCTTCCATTCTTTTTACCCTTGTATGGGTGTGTGTTTGCACAGATATTCATGGAGTGTTTGTTTCGACTCGGTGGAGATGTCTTTTGAAACTATAGAACTTTCACAAATCAAAGAACAAGATTTGTCTTCAGCATCTGTATTCCTAATGAACAGAATATTTCGAAAATGTGCAGGGTAACCTTGAAAGTGTAAAACAATGATCTTGTCATCGGAGAAACGTCTGGATTCCCATAATTATGCGCGTGTCTCCATATCTTTTTGGGTTACCAGAGCTTTTTTGTTTTTGCTTCTCACTAAAATTCCATAAAAATCAATCTTCTACTCAATAAAAACCATTCTTCTACCATCCCATAGTTGATACCGTCGAAATAATTATCTCTAATAAGAAAAAAGGAAAGATATAGAAAGAATTGCTAGGTTTAACATTTATTTTTTGCCTAAATACAAACATAGGTTAGTTATAATCATTATGCTTTTGCTCTGGAGAACAACTTTCGACGTAGGAACTAGTGGAGAGTTTTTTGTTTTTTTTTCAGTCAGGCAGTATACATCACGGCACACGTCACTGGTCAAAGAAAAATTAACAACCTGTAACCGAGTGCGCAAAATCACCGAACGGTGAAGGTGTCCCCACTGTGAAAACACGTTGAGACTTAATAATAGATATTATCTCTTACTCTTCTGTATGTTATACAGTTTTGTTGTTGTTGTTGTTGTTGTTGTTGTTGTTGTTGTTGTTGTTGTTGTTGTTGTTTTCTTCTAAACTAAACGTGCCTATTCTTTCTTATCACATCACGGATACACACTGATACACAAAGACATGGGGACACAGACACAGATACAAACATAAATACATACATATACACAGACAGAGAGACAGACAGACAGACAGACAGACACACACACACACACACACATACACACACACATACAAACACAAGCACACACCACACAACCACAAACACACACACACACTCACACACACACATACGGACACAGACACAGAGGCTTACATATGCACACATAACACAAGAAATAGCTATAGAGTAATTGCGTTGCACAAAGACAAGCCACGTTTACCAGCCCTTTCGTAAGAGAACGGTACGGGAACTCAAATCGCGACACGATAAACTTTGGCAGGTGGAGAAGAGAATCGGGGAGTGTAGAAGGGGGAAAAATAGGAAAGGGTGAGAGGGAAGTTATGATTGTGTAATGGAAACTATATATGATGACCATCATTCGCTACTTTGAAATGCTGTCGCCTTAAAGAATTGGCCGTCTTACACATTTTGATAGTTCCCTAATCAAGATTTAAGGAAAACTTCCCCCTTTTGTTTTCAAATTAGTATCGGGTCGGGTCCCGGACTTGAGACCATCATCTAGCGCTTTAAAAACATAAATCTTGTCGTTACATGAAAAAGTAAATCTTGTTTTGGTCAACATTAATTAGCCGCAAAACCATAGGATAGCTCTAAAGAGATGTTCTCTTAGCCAACTAACGATCGCAAGATACAGTATTTTCCCTTAAGTTTTTTTTGTGATATTTAGGCAGTAAGAATGGGTGATCGTGGTAACCACAAGGAGGTGGAAGCCACAAGAAACCCAAATAATATAATATTACAGTATTATGGAAAATAATATATGAACGGTCCTCCATGAGACCTGGTCGCTGTTGCAGGTGGTCATAATGAGATAGTAGCTAAACCTGGTATGATTATACCTCAACCTATCATGTAACTCTGTCACTGGGTCTTTGTCTTATCACAGATGAGTCCTTGTCGTGTCACTTTTCCAGGTGGATTCTGCTTTCCCGTGTTTATGAACACTTACCCATTTTTAGCCTACATGCTGCTGCTTTCAGCTCAGTATCTGCGTTCCTGTTGATGAAAACTTGCCCAATTTTTAGTTTACTTGCTACAACTATCAGCTCAGTCATGATTTTGGCCTTTCCCACTGATAACTTACTCACACAAACGTCTACGTTAAATAAAACCTGGGTGTGACTGGGGGAATACATGTAAGCTTTTGTGTTATGTACTGTAACTGGAACCTACCAACATGTCTAACTAGGTCATTGTTAGTTGGGTTGCTCTCTTCCTTACACTGGAATGCTTCAGCCAGGATTGGGCAGATCTGAATTCATATGTACGCAGGTAGTGAACTCAAGTTAAGTTCATGTGTATTTGATTTGCGCTTAATAGCTAATTTAGACGAATTGATCTAGATCTAAACTGTAGCTATTTTGGGTGCTTGGTCTGAATTTTAACTGTCTACCTAAATTTTAGTTCATTCACATCTCCTTGAAAATCAGAACCGAATGCCAATTAAACAAAATTAACACTAGTGGCGCTAGCTGACCACGCGCTATGTAGCTCGCTGGCTGTGTGACCTAGTTTTACCAATGTTATAGCGGATCAGCGCATACTGCCTGACCGTTAGGACCCATTGTCAGGATACACGGCTGCATAAATACGATTGGCACTGAATGGTAGTGAGCGCACGGTATATACTATCACCGCATCACGAGGGTTAAGAGGAACTGATCTGATCTGAAAACTACACAATTTCTGTCTAACTGAGATAAACTTAATTAGGGCTTTTTTTGTTCCTTGGTGAACGGAATTTGATTGGAACTGACTGTTTTTTGTGAATTTGCCCAACCATGACTCCGACTAACTCGATAATAATATGAAGGCAAAGTGTAAGGTTTAAGGCTGAAGGTTAAAGGTTCAAATGAATAATATTATTACTTTCACATAATCTTTCAGTGCATATAGGGGAATGTCTTACAAGCATATGACTCATTAGAAGTTGAAGCAAGTCAAGTATATCAAAGTTGTTTTGTTTTTTTTTGTGCGCAAAATAAACAGGCGGCTGTTT
>JAWQUT010000937.1:70197-87235 GCA_033807755.1 Ellobium chinense
TGTGTGTGTGTGTGTGTGTGTATGTGTGTATGTGTGTGTGTATTAGTGTGTGTTGGTGTGTGTATGTTTGGCGTATGTGTGCATGTGGGTGTATGTGCGTCTTAGTTTGTTTATGGCTTTCAAGCTCTCATTTCTGGTGCATCACAAACGATACGTTAGTATTTATCCTATCCCAGTGCTTCTTTTTTGATGTTGTCTATCGTGTTTCAGTCTGATGTTTGTCTTGCCTCAGTGTAGTCTGATGTCTGTCTTGCCTCAGTGTAGTCTGATGTCTGTCTTGCCTCAGTGGTGTCTGATGTCTGTCTTGCCTCAATGTAGTCTGCTGTCTGTCTTGCCTCAGTGTAGTCTGGTGTCTGTCTTGCCTCAGTGTAGTCTGGTGTCTGTCTTGCCTCAGTGTAGTCTGATTTCTGTCTTGCCTCAGTGGTGTTTGATGTCTGTCTTGCCTCAGTGTAGTCTGATGTTTGTCTTGCCTCAGTGGTGTCTGATATCTCTTTTATGTCAATGTATTCTGATGTTTCTCTTGCTTCAGTGTGGTCAGAAGTCTTTGTTGTCTAAGATTAGTGTGATTGCTGTTTTGGTTTGGTGTCGTTTAATGTCTGTCTATTCAATACTTTTATGTCCATCAAGACTGTTTCACTATCGTCCGGTGTAGCCGTATTGTTGTCTTGCTTAAGTGTAGTGTGATATTTATCTTGTTCCAATGAAGTCCTTCTTGCTTCAGTGTTGTCTGATGTTTTTTTTTCTGCTTTAGTGTAGGCTATTGGTTCTCTTATTTCTGTGTAGCATGACGACTGTCTTGTTTTAGGGCAGTTTTTAATCTGTCAGTGTGTACATGTCGGGAGTCTGTCTTGCCTTGATGTAGTCTGCTAGCTCTCTTGTTTCTGTGTAGTGTGATATCTGCCTTGTTAAAATGTAGTCTGATGTCTGTCTCCATTGGATACTGTCTAGTCGCCGTCTGGGGGTGGTTTACTTTCAGTGGAATCTAATTCTGATGCTTGGCTTATTTCAGTCTGATAGTTTTCTTAATTTACTGAAGTCTGATATGTGTTGTCTTGCTTCAGGGATCCCTGTCGGTTTGCGGAGGCACCTTTTGTGAAGTTGACAACAACTGTCCAGGAGAGCAGAAGTGCTGCCGTCGTGAGGGGTGTGGGAATTTGTGTACTGACCCTGACATTGAAGTGTCCGGAGGCTGTAGTAGTAAGGAATGCCCAAAAGGTCAGTCAGAGAAATCCACTTAAGATCATGTTTCCCACTGAGACGACTGCAAACAGCCCTTGCAAGTTGTTCTTTAAGCCATTTCATACCCAACATCGTGCCTTGACCACATCCCACCTCTCCACCTCACCCTCCTCCCGCACCACCAGTCTAAAATATTATCAAACTTAATCACCGAATCAGTCGTTATTATCAATCATACTTGCAAATAAAAGATCTTAGATATTAATAAAATTGCCTCATCGTTCATGATACACAGCACCAAGAATTTCGGGTGGGCTACACATGACTGACTCATGTGTGGTCCTAAGCAACCACAGTATAATGTGACATGACATGACTTGACATGACATGACATGACATGACATGACATGACATGACATGACATGACATGACATGACAACATGACATGACATGACATGACATGACATGACATGACAAGACGTTTATTATTTATTTATTTACTTATTAATTAATTAATGTATTATTTATTTATTTATTTACAGACAATCCCTTGAAGTCATGTGTCATGTTCTATTCACGAATGGCATGATAAAACAATAATATTACATGTACATACAACAGCAGTGTATCATATTAGAAAAGTGACACTATGTGTAAGAGAATCAAATATCATAAAATCGCTTTCCTTGCCCAGACTTTACTAATATAAGAAGAAAATGTCACATCAAATAGCTTTTGACTTAAATTCATTTGTGCTTCTAACTTCAATAATTCAATATCATCAAATGTATAGTACTAAGTATATATGTTACTTCCTTGCTAAACCATGCTTATTATGATTTGCAGTTATCAACCTTACAATACATTCATGGCAACGTTATTCAACTCCTTTGCCTATCCTTCTAAAGCTCTCACTTCGGGGCAGTTTAGTTCCAGCGCCATAGTTCTGATTTATGGGGATTATTCAAAACCGCGGAGCTTTGTGAAGACTTGCATAGATTATGTCCCCTCCACACATACATTCTCAAAACACCATTCACAGACCATATAAAGACTCGGATACTTATGTCTTGGTTAGTTGACAAGGCCACGTCATGAGAAAAAACCAATTTTAATAACCGTTACTTATTTAAATAACACTTATCTGAATATTTTCTTTTCTTTTCTTTTCTTTCATTTGTTTTCATTTTCATTTTTCATTTATTTTCATTTTTTATTTTCAGTTTCTCAAATATTATTTATCTTATTTCTAAATACTAGAAATTAGTGCATTACATATGGAACAAAATATTCGCCTCCCACCTCCAATCTGAGCCAAAAAAAAAANGGGGGTATCAGCATGCAACTCTTTATTGGAATTTCAAAATCACATGCATAACTGAATATTCGTTAAATTGGTGCAATAGGCATAAACTAATTGTAATAATTATCTGACACACTTCATATTTGCGGTGGTGCATGGCTACTTATCTTGGGTCATCACTATTCAAGTTCATACCTCTACTTTGTGATCCAAAGAGGGGGAGGAAGACTTTAAATTTATATTGTTGTTGTTGTTGTAGTTTTTATTGTTGTTGTTGTTGTTGTTGTTATTGTTGTTGTTGTTGTTGGTGGTGGTGGTGGTGGTGGTTAATTATTTTGGCTTCCCAGTAATCTTCTGATTTCGGACTTTCTCTCAGGTCAAACCTGTGTATACAGAACACCAAAGTGCCCACCTGGAATGGGCTGTATCCTAGCCTTTATACCAATGTGTGTTCCAGACGGCTGTGTTAACTGCGATTTTAATGAGATCTGCCAAGAGGTCCTCCCTAACAAGTAAGCGCAATGAGATTGTAACAAAGCTGTTTTGAACGATAGTGAGACCAGACTTCTCAAAGGTATTCTGAGATTAGTTATATGTTAGCATTGAAACCCGTAGTTGCTTATTTGTACGTAGTTGCTTTGTATTAATCTTCGTGCGGAAAGGTAAAAAAGTATTCGAAATAAACGCAAAAATAGATAGTATTGCCGTACAGTACACTTAAAATGTGACAATGTATACCCTTTTTAGGTTCTTAGTTGTTCTATACATTAATGCACAATAGACTTCTGGCACCTATTAGAGAGGCAAATCACTAATTTTGTACAACCCAATTAATCCGCTAATCTATAAAATCTCCCTTTTTGGGGACCCTGCCAGCCAGTGTCAGGGTGTAGAAATAAGTAAAATGACCTGTGGCCTAAAGATAGCATCTAATCCTAAAGTTTCTGGTACAATTTGAAGCTTGTAGATAAAGACATAAAGTGTGTAGGCCTATGTATTCGCACGCGGTCAAAACCAGCCAAATGAAAAATTGAGGACCAATCAGAATTCAAGGTGACCTTTTCCGAAAGAGATTTGTGAACATTTTTGGGCGCTGGCCCTTTTTCTTCCCGTTAAAAGATCGGGCAAAAGAAGTACTTTAACCTCCATGGAAGAAATTTCCCCAAAGCACAGTGGTATTTGTAGAATATCACAAAATGTTAAAAGTGCCAAAAGAAGAAGAAGAAATAATAGGTTCCAAAGACCTATACATCAGTGTAAGCCCAGGGAGTTAGTAACGAAATACTAAGGGTTCTTATAATCTAATTTATCGTGCAGTTCATTCCTTAATTTTCAAACTTTGTTATGCTTCTGGCAAATCTATATGAGGACCAAAAGCCATCTTTAAAAATTCTTGGATCCGCCATTTTAATATTATGCGCACCAAAATTAAATAGTTTCTACTCTAAAATTGTCCTGGAATTTTATTTCAACTAATCAGTAACTTTTCCAATAAAACTACTCATCAATCGACCAACCAAGCAACCAACCAAGCAACCAAGCATCCAACCAATCAATCAATCAAGCAAGCAAGCGAGCAAGCAACCGACCAACCAACTAACCAACCAACCAACCAACCAACCAACCAACCAACCAACCAACCAACCAACCAACCAACCAACTAACCAGGGAATAATCTACAATTTTGGTGAGCGCATGACTAACATTCCTATCGCCGTATGTATAATCCAAACGTTAGTGAACGCAAAGCGGTAACCACGGGAAACTCCCAAAATAGTAGTAATGTTCACCGTGGTTATTGCAATACGTTAAAAAGGTGTGGATTATGGATACGGCCACCGATATCATTATCACGAATACTTACTCTCAATGCACACTAAGGCAAAACTGTACACCGCATGAGGTCAGCTGAGGAGAAAGGGCCGGAATCAAACACTGTATAGGCATTCATTATTTACAAGGGTGTTCTTTGGGCCTTTATTCAGTAAGACCCTGTGAGACCAACTTCATGGAACCCATCAATAAGTTGGAGTGTTACGATGCAAGAGCTTGTTAGAGATCCTAGATATTACACAGCCCAATGAGGAAAAAGTGTACTAGTCTAGATGCAATGTCCAATAATCTCAAAAGTTACAAAAAGAAAAAAAACGGATGCGATAACATATGTTCATTACATTAACAAGCATAGATCTACATCAATTGCATTTGATTTATCTACGTGCTGTACTATTATCACAGCAATAACAAAACAACAACAAGCAAAGCAGCAGCAGCAGCAGCAGCAACATCACAACAACAACAACAACAACAAAAACAACAACATCGACAACATCAACAAAAATAATAACAACAACAACAATAACATCAACAACAACAATAACAACAACAGCAACAACAACAATAGCAACAAAACTGGCAGAGAAAAAAACACACTGCGATCAGTGTGTTTGACGCACATCGGGAATGCTATATTGGACAATACCATGGTTTTTGGGTTTTTTTTTTTATTTTCCAGCCTTGACATAACCTCAGCACCTCGATGCTTGAAATTTGGAGCGTTAGTCAACAACATGCCACATTTAAAGTGCATAACATTTGCAATTACGTAACCCTTTTAGAGTGCCATCCTATTAAATCAACTGTATACCATTTTTGATTAGTTAGTTTCAATTTAAACTTACTTCTGGTTTAAGCAAAGTAGTTGTGTCACCATGTCATCACATCTCGCCTACGACAATAAAAGATACGCCAGACAATAAACATGAATGTGAAAGAGTATACCAGCCAACCGTTTGCCTTTGACACTGGAAAAGTGTAAAGGAAAGTAATCATTGCTGGAGTTAAGGTTTGTGGTGCTCGCATGACCGTGTTTGCTTAAAGACTGACAGTGATCTGTGAGGTTTACGAACACAATACTGTTCAAAGTCATGAAGTCCACCTGTATGTTTTGCTCACTATCTGACGGATGCCACTATTTTCATTATTCCCTCATCATATTCATCTGAATTGTAGTAATAATAATGAGGTTCATAAGTTTTGTATGCAGATAAATGCTCAATCACGCTACTTCCTATTATTCTTACCACGACAGGCTCTACCACTGAATGATATTCTCACCCTCCAAGGGAGCATGCAGTGCCGCTGTCCATTCACAGGACATTAGCATTCTGACAATATTTTTTTTGCAACCTGTGTCTCAAACAGGCTGGGGGCCACTTCAGGGTCCTTTTCATAAAATTAAAAGCTCATTTCTTTTAAATTAGTTAACGTTTATGTGATTAAAATGATCTGAAACTCGTGATTTATGAAATTCGTTATACATATATCGTATTCACTCTTCAGAGGCTCACGAATATGATAAATGTATAACTCATTTTATAAATCTGATATTAAACAAACACTCTTTACAGATTCTCTATTTGTAAAACTTTTGTTCTGATCATCCTGAAACAAAAGTTGTGTTGTCTCCCTTTGTAAGACTTCGCGGATCAAAGGCCGCAACACTTTTTTGTTCTTTGTCATTAGTAGGTTTATGTCCCGTATCAGATAATTCCCTGTTCAGGCATGTCAAGCCCATCCGAAGAATGGGTGCTGTTACTAGTCATCACAATAATTATTATGAAAGGCTTAGTTACGATACTGAAATTTTGGCTCGTCTGTGTGTGTATGGCGAATGTCTGTGTGAGTGTGTGTATGTGTGTGTGTGTATGTATGTGTGTGTGTGTGTGTGTGTGTGTGTGTGTGTGTGAATGTGTGTGTGTGTCTGCGCGCGCGCGTGTAAGTGCGTGTTATGCGTGTTCGTGTGTGCGCGTCACATGGACAGCAGTAATAATGATATGCAGGTTACGAACATCTCATCTTATCTTATCTTATCTTATCTTATCTTATCTTATCTTATTGTTTGCAGATTCCGTTGCGTTCCCGAGCAAAAGGACCTATGCGGTGGATGTGCCATTGGTGAGGTCTGCATCGATACGGGAAAACGCTGTTTCGCCCCACCTTGTGACGGCGTTTACCAATGCGTCCGAGATAATGAATGCGGCGGATGCCGGGAGGGAGAAGTATGTATCGATACGGGCAAACGGTGTATCGCCCCACCTTGTGACGGCGTTTACCAGTGCGTCCGAGATAATGAATGCGGCGGATGCCGGGAGGGAGAAGTCTGTATCGATACGGGAAAACGGTGTATCGCCCAGCCTTGTGACGGCGTTTACCAATGCGTCCCAGATAATGAATGCGGCGGATGCCCACCAAGACAAAGATGCGAGGAAGTGTACCCTCCCTGCCCTCAACCACCTGATTGTGATGCCCTCAGAGCCATCAATCCTGAGGCCAAATGCATCATTCCAGATTGCAAACCCCTGCATATATGCGTTGATGATAACTCACCCGACCCCGACCCCGAGCCAGAGCCATCTCTTTGCCCCCTGCGATGTGCCTATAACCAGAAATGCGAGTATGTGGCCTCACCTTGTTTGCTAGACCTGGGAAGAACTTGCTACCGACCTCAGTGCGTACCGATAGTACCTGTACCTGCACCTTGCCCCAAACCCAAAGGCCTATTGTCGGTTGTTCAGTGTATCCTGCACAAGCTTCTCTTTCCCGTCTGCCAATCGGATCGGGACTGCCGCGGTTCCAGTCAGAGATGCTGTGTTGCTGACTGCGGCCGGAAGTCCTGCGTGGCCGCACCGTGAGAAACAAACCTGATGGAGCTTTTGTAAGGTCACATAGAAAGATGCAACGACGTCTTAAACGGGATTGTCTTGACTAAACAACAAAGCTTTTCGTCATGCTCATTCCACATTAAAATTTGATTTTTTTTTGGTGTGTTTTACATAATCTGATTGTTTATATCACTGTGATCGTTCAAATATCTTCTGTTTTTCTGTTAAAAAGGTGTCGAGTTTGATACGTTATTATATTTCAATTTTACAAGCTATATCACATCTGTCTCATTGCCTTGTGTGTGACAAAGAGCTGAATTTCTCAAAACATCAAAATATGATTTAGACAAATGTGGAATTCCCATAAAGTTTTTGTAGAACTGTTTCAGCTGTTACTGCTTAGTTTACTTCTTAGTTTACTTTAGATGATTATGTTACTATATTAAATTTTACCTTCTCCCATATTTTATTAAAATTTGTGCTATGAAATCGAACAAAACTTCAGTCAATTCTGTGAAAAAAAAAATCACGTACTTGGTAGCCGGATATCATGGATACCTCATGATTTCGCATAAATAATTAAACAATCGAGCTTGTTTGCTGTGGCAGCTTCAGAAAGTCTATTTATGGAGAGTATAGAGAAGTAATTTATACAGAAATATTTTGTGTTATCAAACTTTCTCAATAAAGATCTAATATTGAAAATGACAGGATTTCTTCAGTGTGATTTCAAACTAACAATGTTTATCTGGTAAACAATGGCGTTCTTTGCTTTGTTGTTGTTCTTGTCGTCGTCGTTGTTGTTGTTGTTGTTGTTGTTGTTGTTGTTGTTGTTGTTGTTGTTGTTGCTGCTGCTCTGCTGCTGCTGCTGCTGCTGCTGCTACGTGGCCAAGATGATTATGGTTTTTGTGGAGGGGGAGGAGTTTCCATGCTCGTGCTGTTCAGAGTGAAGCAAGGACATCGAAGTATCATTAGAGTAGTTGATGTTGGAATGATGGTGTTTGGGGCGTGGTCGTAATAGCTCTCGCTTTCGTTGTTTATAATAGGAAAGTTACAATCTGCCTTCGTTAATATTAATCTGCCGTCTTCTTCTTTTCAAAGATTAATACACACAAAGTGCAACCATTCTTCTTCTTTTCTATGTGTCTTTCTCCACATGCATTCAAGCACACTGCATCACATTCCCTGCCAACACAAACCTCTTAGTTTAGCATTTTCCACACAAAACATTAATACCTCCCTTCTCCCAAATCCTTCCTGTGACATATATGAAAATAATAATGAGGCTTGTAAGTCTTGTATCCTGGCGGTTGCTTGTTTGCCCTTTCAGTTATATTTATTCTGGCAAGCCAGATCATTCAGGAAACTCACAACTCCACTAGAAGCAAAGAGTGGCAGCTGTTATTTACATGTGGTGATCACCTCATTTCTGATAATTTTATCTTTCACTGCCCACAACAGGTATCCACTTTTTTTTTGGAAGATGGTTACAGGATCATGTGAATGTAATGCTTTTTTAAAGCACATGACACCAGCACGACAGAAATCGAACCCACACCCTTTAGATCCTGGGCACAACGCTACAACCAATCGCCCACACTACCCTACATACTTGCATCGTTTCAATATACATTTTCAGCAGCAAGCCATCACACAGACACAACCACACAGAACGTAACATAAAAAAAAGTGGTATTATTTTGTATTTTATTCCATTACCATCATGACAGGATTTTGTTTGTATTATCGATGCAAAATCAAACAGAAAGTATGACAATCGTCAGATAATCGAACAAAATGGCAACCAGTGTCATTGTTTCAATGAATCTGATTGGATGCTACAGTTTCAAACATTCATTTTCGTTCGCTATCAAGGTTTTCTTGCTTCTGAGTTTATTTGTGAACAAGACATCTGTATTATGCAGCCTCCTCATTGAATACGGCCAGGGACAGAAAATACTCGATTGCAAGACACTTTTGATAGGTGTTAGTTATTTTTGGGGGTGAGGGGAAAGGATGAGATGAATGAGGGTTGAAAAATGGGATTGACAAGTTATGTTTCATTCATATAAGTGTAACCGGGTGGCAAGGTAATTTTAGGTAGATATTCTGTCATTCACTAGGGGAAAGAATGTGAGCCCATCTGATAATTTTTCAGATGTCTCGTATTGTTTTAGGGAAATAGATATGTCACCAGGAATTTTACCGAATTACTGTGAAGGATCGATTTTAAGAAGATAAGCCGGAAAAAACTAACACTAGAAAATTTCATGCTCCTACCGGGAATCGAACTCAGGGTTTCGCAGCCTGCAAGTCTGAACGTGCTACCACTACACTACAGGGACACTAACTTCGCAGCAATTTAATCCTTAAGTACCTACTGCCTGAATATGTTCCCTAACTTCCACGTGCGAGCCTAGTGTTTACCCGTGACCTTAACACACTTCCCGACTGCTCACAGTAGTCTGCTAAAGAGAACACTTAAACCGAGTGCTGTGGCACAATAATTATTGGATCAAAGGAGAGCACATATTATAAGCATGAGAGTGTCAACGCATTCTGTGCATGATTAGTATATAAAAAGATTATGATGATACACCTCTATGAAAATCAACACAAACATAAAGATGTGTGTTAGGCCCACAAACTGTACAAAACCATCACAGAGCTTTCAATACATTTCTGAAGTTCATAAAATTAATAGAGTTTTGTTGCAACGTGTTCGTTTTTTCTCAGAAATGAATTACCAAAAATATGGCAGTACTCCTTTATCTGGATTTGTACACACTCTCCTGCCGCAGTTTGACCCACAGCACATGTCATTTGGGTCAGCACAGTCGGCATCACTTTCACACTTTGAAAGGAACAGGTCCTCCAGCATGCACATCAAAGACGTTGACGTGTAGGTTCTGGGCACGTTTGGACAAAATCTGGCCTTGCGTTGCTCTGGTACACACTCAAATTCAAGCCTGAGGAGACAGAACGACCCTGGACAGTACGGCTCCTTAGCCTGACATGTGTAGCCCGCTTTGCACCGTAAAGGACACACGCCCGTTCCTGTTTCAGTATTATCAGGCTTAGGTGCACCTGCTGGTTCCGGACGAGTAGCTGTAGGTGGTTTTGTTATTTCGCGCAATGGTGGTGGGGTGTCGTCCACGCAGGTGGGGATGGGGTCGCACCTGGGGATGATGCACTCGGCGTTTGGATCCAACTCCCTGAGCGTGTCACAGTCGGGAGGAGGAGGACATGGTGGATACAACAAGTCGCATCTCTGACCTCGTGGACATCCGCCACATCTGTCTTGTGGAACGCACTTGTACGTGTCGCACGGTGTAGTAATACACCGAACTCCTGTGTCTATGCAGACCTCGCCCGCGGGGCATCCACCACACGGATCGTCGGCGACACACTGGAAAGTGGGACAGGGAGCCATGATACATCGAATACCACTATCTTTACAGATTTGACCATCTGGGCATCCTCCGCACGGGTCGTCTGCAACGCAGGTGGGGATGGGGTCACACCTAGGGATGATGCAGTCAGCATTTGGATCCGTCTCCCGGAGCAAATCACAGTCGGGAGGGGCTGGGCAAGGTGGATACAACATGTCGCATCTCTGACCTGCAGGACACCCTCCACACTCGTCTCTTGTCACGCACTTGTAGGTGTCGCAGGGCGTGGTAAAACATCGTATTCCCGAGTCAACGCATACCTCGTCCGGGGCGCATCCGCCACAAGGATCGTCTGGGACACATTGGAAAGTGGGACAGGGTTCTTTCTTACATACGATTCCAGTATCTTTGCAAACTTCGCCTTTGAGACATCCGCCGCATGGATCGTCGGGAACGCACTGGAAAGTGGGGCACGGCGTAGTGAAACATCGGATACCAGTATCTTTACATATCTGGCCTTTGGGACAGCCGCCACACTCGTCCACCTGAATCAAGATGTTAAAAAAATTATTCCTCCAGTAGCAGGGATAAGACATTGGACATTACAATCCTGAAGAGGACTCAACACTACTAGAGATACCACCATAATGCCATTCTCATTTTTCAAGCGTAATCAATCTACCAGTCATCCGCTGAAGCCATGCGAACATTTCGATCTCTAAGTTGTCGATCACAAGCTTTTGGGGGAGAAAGCTATGCAACCATTGTGCATTCAAATTTCCCAATATGTATATGGCATACGTAACTAGGATAGGCTTTGAATTAGAGATGAAACGATTATGCGATTTAGGTCTTCAGTCATGCGATCACTTTGGTATTTTAATGTCTAAATACAGTAGACAGACAGACAGACACACACACACACACACACACACACACACACACACACACACACACACACACACACATACACACACACACACACACACACATACACACACATTTGAGCTTGGATGCCAAACAGTGCTTAAATCCGCATGTGAAATGACACAGCATTTTAGTTTTGAGGTTAGTTAATTCATTCAAACTTGAGAGCCACACGAATACATGACTGGATTGGCTCAAGGGGTATTTTTTTCCCCATCATCACCATCCCCTAACCTCCGGTTCTGCCTTTCAGACAAACTTAAACCAGCCTGGCTGAAAGGTTATGGCGCTGTACATAAGATCACAAGATCAGTGTTCATTCCCGCCATGGTTCTGTATGCTGCACGTATCATGCAAAAGCATTCCGTTGCCACTTTTCATTTTCCTGGGTACGTCCTTCTGTAAATTCCGTACACATTTATTGGCAGTAATAGATAATGTCAGAATACGATTCAGGCCGCAGTAAAAGGTTTTTTTTGTCATACTGCTAGTTCTGCGAAAGTGCAACTGCACATAAAGTTCTCCTTGGAGCTGAACACATTATCGAATGACTTTGCTTGCCGAAAGTACTACAGCCATGTTACAATGTGAAGTCGCATGAGCCTGCATTGCCTGGATACCAGACTCACAAACCATATGGATTATAATGATCACTTACCGCTTGGCACTCATAGACTTCTCTGCAGGGACCCGCAATATCATCGGCGTCGTCCTCTTCGGGGTCCGGGCACTCGTAGGTCACCACTCTGCATTCTTCTCCTGGCTGGCAGGGCTCGGGTCCGCATGGGCTCGAGGACGTTCTGGGTACGCACTGATAACTATGGAGACAAGAGAAACACAGCATGCCATGAGGTCAAAACATGAGGCCTGTTTTGTTGAGATGTTTTGGTCAAAGTGAAAAAAAAATATGATTGTGCTTCACGTGGTACATTGTCAAATTATAGCAGGATATATTTTTTTTATATAAATATCTAGACAATCTAGGTTATTTGATATTGTATGCTATCATTGTTCTTTCATAATGGCCTACTCATATGTTAGACTTAGGCCAAAATAGAATATGGGTACCATGCTGTTCATGAGATCAAGACCCATGTTGGCATGTGAAAAGATAAAATGCACTACTATATTCCCAGCAGCACAGCAGCTACAAAGATACTCACTGACTGTTTTTGCTTTGCCTACGAAAAAAAAACAAATCAAAAACATTTTTCTGCCTTTTCTCAAAGCTGTCAACGATGGTTTAGGTCATTATGGAAACACAGCGATGGAGATGTTCCGATACCCTCTGACAGAATGGCAATGTATGTCCAAACGTTGGAAATGTCCCAAGAAACCTAAAGAACTAATGAAAATTCTCTGAATACCTACTAGCTGATTCTACTCCAGATGTCGTTTTTATTCTAAATCAATTATCAATTACCTACTCCCGAATCTTATGTGGTTCTCCTCCCCAAATGCGCCGTAAGCATGCCATTGATTGTTTGCTAATAGTTTCTAATTCTTACTCAGCTCTGCAGACGTACAGTGGAAACTCGGTTTGAAGTACACCATATTACAAAAAAGTATATACGTCCCTTATCAATAAACATTTTGCATGCAGTAATTCATTATTATTCTATTATTTTAATTTTCAGCTGGACCTCCATAGTAAGTATAATATCAATTATATCCTGTATATAATCTTAGTTATCACCTTTTGCTCGCCACAGTCTTAGCATCTGCAGATCCCGCATCATCATATTCGATGTTGCACAGGATACTGTTAAAGAAGCGTCCATTGCATGCCGGATGAGGCGTCTTCTTCCGGACAGGTTCGACCACCGGTACTTCGATTTCTTTACAGTCCTCGTCGTAAGCACAGTTGGCACACTCCTTAGAGACACATGTGGGGATCAGAGCTTGGATGCAGAACCGCCCAGGAGGGCACACTGGTTGCTTCTGGACACACACTTCATCTAGAGCGAGAGGATAAAGGGAGAAATCGAAGAGTGATTAAGAAATACATATGAACTCAGCCGTTTGCCTTAACGTTCACGGGTGGTCTATAAATTCACATGCATTCACTTTTCGTGATTTTCGATTACCTCCCTTGTGCCCCCCCCCCCTTTTTTTAGGATTGGGAGGGGAAGGGAGGGGTCAGGTCTGACAGCGAATATAAATTGTATCCAATCATGTGCGTGACCAAGTGAAAAAAAAAGTATGGAAAAAGTATACTAGTTTAAAGCCTTATGTAATAAGAGCTGTCATAATGATGGAGCTGAGGATAATATGAATAGACTAACAGTACTGACAAGTAATAGGAGGTGTCCTCTTATCAGCTCTGTATTGCCATTCTACTCGTTGACATGCTGGCTACCGGACCTCTAGAAGTTCTTCTCTTGTGCACTTTTCGTATGGTTGGACTGAGCCCACCTCTCTAACGCTACCCTAAGCGATCGTAAGTGATCCCCACCCCCACTTCCTTCCAAATCATTTTAACTTTCAGATTCCACTGCAGCCAGTATACGCCTGCATTCGCCTCATCCCTCTCCTCGCCTTTTGTGAATGCGTGTTTGTCATATAACTTATCCGGTCAGGTATCTTGAAGACTTATCATAGCCACTATTTTGCTGTTAGCGGTCGTCAACTCTTATGCCCTCTACTCTATGTTAAAACAACTATAGAATACATATTCACCAGTTTACTTTCACCGCCCCCACCCTCCCTCATCCCAAGGCAAAAAAACCAAATAAACGCAGATTTCTTAATTAACTTCGACCCTTTCACGGATTAAAAACAACAAAATAGTCATCGAGTAAAACATTAATTCTTTCGACGTCAAAAAAAAAAAAATCAATACCAAATACGAATCCAGTGCACCTTTCTCCTCTAATGGAAACAAACTCCATCGTCCTCGAAGAAATTTGATGAAAGACTATAGACTAGGTTCTCACCTGGTCCACAAACAC
The DNA here is from genome assembly GCA_033807755.1 of Ellobium chinense. Lineage (NCBI taxonomy): Eukaryota > Metazoa > Mollusca > Gastropoda > Ellobiida > Ellobiidae > Ellobium > Ellobium chinense. The sequence goes on from JAWQUT010000937.1 coordinate 84,614, forward strand.
TATTTCCACAAAGCTCTTCTTCGGGAACAGGGTCAGTACAGAGCATTCCACATCCAGGGCAGCACTTCTGGGCACCAGGACATTCGCTGTCGTAGGAACAAAAGATACCGCCACAAACGGACAATTCTCCCTGAAATCCATTCAGAATATTATAATGCTTAAAAATGGTCCACAATTCTTATGATGGATCGGATAATAATTTTCTGACCGTCATAAATACCTCCCCAGTAGTCCAAACTTAGAAACTGTGGCATAACAATTCACATGTGTTTTATAAACAAAGAGTTTTGAGCAAGGTAACGGTTTCTCTTGTCCAGTAGGAATCTGTAAACTCAGTAGTTTTAGAAATATAAAGAAAATTAGAAACTGTTGTAAGGATCAGTAATAGTGAGGAAGATACAGTATAAATGGATGTGAAAGAAAGAGGAGGATAAATATAATATTGGCTGGTATATGTTAATGTAAGGGATTGGATTGTTATATTTGAAATGTTCCTGCCGTTGTTGGTGGTGTACGTGGAAATGATATAGACAATGATATTTTGTTTTTTCCTTCTTTCTCAAGCAGTTCTTTTATTATTTTCTTACAGGTAATGTACGTATTATGTTTTTCCTGTAGATATTTTGTAATGATTATGTCTATAGAAGTGTGAATTAATTGTATGGCTAATACCAACTGAAGATTTTGAACCTGAACTTGTAAAAATCTGCAAATCGACGACAGAGAAATATTGGAGCGGACAAATTTTGTCAGACCACAGCGTTGCCTCTTCCCTTTTTTGTTTTCCCCAAATGACAGAGAATATTCCAAAGTTTCAAAGTGGGACGTGAGGAAAGCTACTTGTTATTATATGATATGCCATTATCCGGAACGTGAGTACTATGGTTTAACAATAAGAGGATGTGAATATGGCCTTAGCCTGTTAAGCCTTTCCTCATTTTGAGAAATAAATGATGAATTTCATGCCTTATTTCCTGAGGTTTGCCTAGCCGTATGTACTGAAGTGATTTGACCAGGAAAAGGAATCAGTGTCTGTATACCTTCATCATTGGCTTGCTGATGGCTCAAAACTTGATAGAAGATCCTATACACTGAGCTGCCTTTTTCTGTCGGGTCAGTTCAATAACTGCTTTAAGAAATAGGCTTTGATCACAGCAGAAGTTCTGATGGCTACTGATGCTGCATTTATATGTTGTGTTGATGCCGTCGAAACTGCATGGGATGGCTTCTTAATATAAAACGTCTGATACGAAGAATGCAAAGGAGGAAGTGGCAATTGACGAAGAAAAGGCGTCTTTGTCTATTGGTAAGCTAGAAGGAGCACAAAACAAGGAGCTATTATAGGAAGAAGGGGAGAGTGGAGGAAATGGGAGGACACCTCTGATAATGGAGAGGCATGGAGTTCAACGACACCGAAGAGAGTTTTAAAACGGAAAGGGATGGAGGTTGTTGGTCGCCAGTTCATCTGCAAAGCTCCCCACGGTCTGTCAGACTACGGGATAGAGTCTTAGTATTTTATTTGGTGAGACTTCCCGATAAATTCGAGTGTATAATCATCAGCAAAATATGACAAAATTAGTTGCCGTTAATCTAAAAGTTTGCAATACTATTGACGATAAATATTTTGTAATGCAGGGCGTCCTGTCTGTACCCATGATGACAATTTTATATTTCTGAAAGTAACTCTATAACAAACCCAGCAACTCACAGAAAAGATTTCGACCTACAAATTGAGGGGAAGTATGTTTCGTTCAGCCTGCTTATTGATCAAACAGGTTGATTTGCCACACAAGATAAATTAAGCACTTTTCAGATGAAGACTTGTGATACTGATAGGATGCAGTAACCTCAGCAGTGTACATATTTAATGTGGCCGTTTTATTTTTATGTAACTGCAGCTATCTATCCATATTTTTATAACAATTATTACAATGGAAAATAAGCATCTCAATCTGAATCTGAAAATCTCCAAATAGGGGAGTGAATATTTTTCATGTCAAAAAAACCTGCGGACAGAAAATGATATAGTACCTGCGGGCACCTTCCTGGCTTTATAACGGTCGGGTCTGGCTTGCCCGTACAACAAGTTCCCCCTCCTCTGAGGTCGTCCGCACAGACATAACCGATGGGGCAGTCCCTGGTAGCCAAGGGTCCCCTACATTTAAGCTGGCTGTAGCTAGGAGAGCCAGTCAGAGTAGACTCGACAAGGAGAACTTCCAGATAATTCTGCCGTTCACATTCAATGTCGGGGCCTGAGTGGAACAAAAGGAATGAGTTCGTGGGTCTCTATGCGTGCCCTGAGTGAGGATCTACCTTCAAACACCAACGCCAAGAGAAAGATGTAACAGAAGAAGACAATGGGTACCCAGACAAAGAGATAGACAGTCATCCGTGGCGTAGCAAAAGATTACTAAGTGGGGGGAGGGAGAGAGGGCACATAATATAAGTGCACCAAGTTTTGTTGAAATGGCAGAGGAAATGGGTAGCAGATCCGTATTTCAATAATATAAAGTTATAATGGGCAGCAACTCAGAGGTGGAGGCAAGGATATGGGAGCATCTAAAGCAAGCACATTTTACGTGTTGGGATTGTGGGAGTGAGGGGGTGGATGGCGGAGGGGGG
>JAWQUT010000937.1:89392-100176 GCA_033807755.1 Ellobium chinense
ACCCAACCCTTCCCGGCAGCATCGGGATACTTCAGCTAGTTCTAAAATATGACTTTCACATCCTTTAGTCAGTACCCATTTTACGACCAGATACGCGTGACACTATAATACTTCTTCTCCATTCTCCACTCTTTCGCCTCCCATTTCCTACCCCTGGTATTAGCCATTACTTACAGCGGGGCATGTCCCTGGCCTTTCATCCGCAATCTCACAGCGCTTTCCACTAAAACCAACAGGGCATCGGCACATGGGGGCATCAGCAGGGGCGGTACATTTGCCTCCATTCTCACAGACAAAGTTGGCACACGGATCGAACACAACAACTGTTGATATTAAGATAGATAACAGCTTTGAAATTTATCAGGAGAAATTGTGAGAGAAGCAAAACACATCTTGTTCCTCACAACCTTTAATCCTATTCGTTTCTAGCCCACTTTTCTTCGCTAGGGCGCTTGTATTTCTAGTTAAATCGAAAATGGTATACTATGTGAATAGGAATAGACTGAATACTGTTTGTTTTGCATGTCTGTGACAAGTCTATGAATCATATTATATTATAACTTTTCCTTGACCTTGCCAGACTCGAATTAATAATAGATTTATGGAATTACTGTTGCTTTCGCATCAATACATAGTGGATTATGTTTGTCTGATGGCCTATTCATATTGCAGTCTTTTCGCTTATGTCCAATACCATTGTGTTGGTCCGTCTATATATATTCTGCCTGTATATTTATTTGTTTGTCTCCCCTTCATAGCATAAATCTCTTGCCAGTCCATCTGTCAAGCTTTATCTGTCTGTCTGTCTCTTTGTCTGTCTGTATGTCTGTCTGTCTGTCTGCCTGTCTGTCTGATTATGTCTGCTTGCCTGCCCGTCTCCCTGCCTGTCTGCATGCCTGCCTGTCTGTCTGTCTGTCTGTCTGTCTGTCTGTTTGACTGACTGTCTTTACATCTATTTCACCTAGTAGTTATGATGTAAAGCTATCTCACAGAAGTGCACGTGTGTACCCACCTACACTGGTGCACAACTTCCCATCGCATGCACTGTCACAACATTTCTGATCTGTGGGGCAATCTCCATCGACTTGACAAAATATACCTCCACAGACACCGACACTACCAGGGCCAATCTAGAATAGAATAGAATAGAATAGAATAGAATAGAATAGAATAGAATAGAATAGAATAGAAATGTCTTAACCATTCAGATTCCCTCAAATTATTTTACCAAATGATAGAACTTTTTTTCAACCATCCTCATTAATTGAGCCACAGGCGAATTAGCATAAGCATAAAAAAGTAAGAGATTTCATCCTTCCAGAATGATTGACCATACAGAGCTGTTCCCTAACTTACTGTGCATTTTCTTGTCAAAATGAAGCTCAAGTCGCATTGAAATGTTGGCTACATCGAGTTATTGATATGATACGAGATTTCAATTTTGTAATTTCGGCTGGTACCAATAGTTGTGCTCTTGGCCTGAGGTATTTGAGAATTTGAAGTATTTGGATCTCTTATCATGTTGAACGTTTTTAAAGGTGTTATCAGCACCAGTGCACTAATGTATTTCCCACGATGGTAAGAGATTCCATTGTTAATGCGCAAGTTCTCAGTTGTCTTTTCGTAATTGTTTAAGATAGGGTATCGCNATCCCCCGCAAGGGGAAAATTTTGAGCAAAACGCGATTGAAGAACAATAATTCAAGACCTCTAATCTGCCCCACAAAAACTTCAACTATCCACAGTTTATAACTTGTTGCCCTAAAATAACTAGTCTAGTTGTGTGGACAGAAATGATTTTAGTCTCGATATCTGCAACAAGCACACTATTGATGAGCCCACTGTATTACCCCAATCATTTGTAGAGTTGATGTCTCAGTATCTAGTCTAGCGACATAAGCCTGATTTTGACTAGCTGCAAGAACATTGTTCATATACCATTTTTGTTTAAAATCTTTTGAAGTAAACATCATAGTCTGTAATGTTTACATAACGGGACCTTCTTCAGATATGCTTTGAATACTCATAACCCCATCGTTTCCCTGACAGCAAAGCCGTGTTTTCTACAAAAATAATATAAAAGTCCCCGGATGATTAGAATTTTTTTTTTGTTAACAACAGCTTTGTCGATGTTCTCAAGGAGTGGTGATTAAGTTTTAACTGAGACCGAGACCACCACTGTGGTACGTGGGTGAACAACAGAGTAATATATACATTGGCAACGGGACAGGACACGATACAGGTAATAATAAAGATATTCTTATAGAGGTTACATTCGTAACAATTAGATAATGAACGTATTAATAACTAGCTGAGGTATCCCGGCACTGCCGAGAAAAGGAAAGGGATGTAGAGGGAGGGATATCAAACGTCTACTGAACAGTTTTTAAAAGATGGCTCTATCCATCTCTTCCCCTTTTCTCAACGTATAATAACAGCTGTAGTTCCCGGCTATGAATACTTCCGCGTGGGCAAATTTTAATGACGTTTCCACCGGCGAAATTGTGTTTTGTTTCTGGACGGGGATTACCAATGGCCGTAGAAGGACCGGAATTTTTCGTAAAAAAAATGTTGTTCTTGGAGTGGGTACGCGAAAGGGGACATAACTCCTTTAAGTGTTAACTTTCAGGAGTTACCTCCCGCCATCGGATTTCCGGATAACGTCTATTGAGAGATTCGAAATAGCAAAAATCGAAGGCTATCATGATGACCAGTGTATCTTTTTGTACCTTCACGCCAAATTTGGAATCTGTAGCCATGATAGTTCGTCCGGAAAAGTGACACATGTGTTTGCAAGTAGCCAGATATATAATAGATAAGAAGAAGAAGCGAAGTCTACAATACATAGGCCTATTACTGTCACTCTGACTTACAGCGGGACACGTGCCTGGCTTCTCACGAGATACCTCACAGCGCTCGCCACCGAAACCAGGGGGGCATCGGCACACGGGAGCACCGTCAGGGGCATAGCACTGACCTCCATTATCGCACTTGAAGTCGATACAGGGGTCAGTTGTGCCTGTGGAAGTGATTTTCAAAGAAGATCTCAAGCCCACAGGGAAAACCATGAGAGGACATTCATAATGGAAATATTAGAATGTGTATTGTGTTGTTATCCTCCTCTACTACGCCCCACCTCAATGAAAAAAAAAAAGGATTCTATTGTATTTGTTCTTGTTGCTGTTATTATAGTTGTTGTTATTATGGTTATTGTTGTGGTTGCTGTTCTTGTTCTTCCTCTTCTTCTCCTTCTACTTTTTCTTCTTTTTAAGGCATGAGCTATGCGCAGGTTTGCCAAAGCATTGTATGACAATACACTGTAATAAACTGACTTTAAGTTGAGATAAAATTTAAAAAAAAAAAATAGTAAATAAGTGAATAAATAAATGGGTAAATAAATAAATGATACACATATTCTGGGATATAATAATAACAGTCTGTAATTTCTTGGTTTGTGCCTACCTATTCTCATCTCACACGACTTTCCAGTGTAGTTAGGTGGACACAAACAATATGGCGCATCCGCCGGTGCGGTGCAAGTGCCGCCATTTCTGCAGACATAAAACTGGCAAGGATCACGGGATACTGAAAGGAAAAGCCATAAATAAATAATAGAAAATTAGATGCACATACAGATATAGATATAAAGATTCAAGATTTAAAGTCTTTATTTGGATGTTGAACAATAACAGAAATTCGATAAATAGTCTACATCAAATCAAAGAACGTGAAGACGAAGAGAAAGAAGTGAGGAAGGGAGAGGAAGAAAGAAAGATATGGAAAAATAAAGCAGAAATAAATAAATAAAGAAAAAATGAAAGACAGAAAGAATGAAAGAAAGAAAGAGAGAAAGAAAGAAAGAAACAAAGAAAGAAAGAAACAAAGAAAGAAAGAAAGAAAGAAAGAAAGAAAGAAAGAAAGAAAGAAAGAAAGAAAAAACATATTCGCTAGAACTGATGGTTAATATAATTATGCACCGGTCACTTTCCTCTCTCACCACTTTCCCATAGTCTCTCATGCATGTCACTGTGTCTTTCGTGCGTTATCATTCTCGCTTTTTCACAAAATAATCCCCAGTATTATTTTTTTCCCCACAATTACGCGCTCCTACAACATTTACAGACTTAGGTGTAACTATGTCTTTTTACACCCGCACACTATCCATCCATCCATCCATCCATCCATGCATCCATCCATCCATCCATCCATCCATCCATCCACCCATCCATCCACCCGTCCGTCCGTCCGTCCGTCCGTCCGTCCATCCATCCATACACATTTTCTAACATATAAGAGTATTTCGTACAATGAAACAGACCTGCATGGAAGATCATAATATTTAAATGGTCATATTGTAATCTATGCAACTAACTACCATAACAAAATACAACAACATTTAGATGCACCCTCTCGTTACACTTCTCCTCTGGCCAGAGGATGTGCTTTTCTTTAACTCTACATAATTATCATTTTTAAGGCTTTTTGTTGCCTCGGGTTCACCAAATAACAGTAAATTATTCCTCTTGCTTCTGGCTTCCTGGTCTATTGCTCACAGCTCAAGTTTGAAAATGTTATTTACCTCACTTGTGGTTGTGAGCACCTGATCTGATGCTTTGTTGGTTTTTTTTTTTTTCAGACTTTCCACTTGTTCGTCTAATTTCTTACTCATACCTCCAATTTCTGTTTTATTTTGCCTGTTCAGCCTTGCCACCACTTCTTTCTCTGTTCTGTTACTATACTGTTCATAGCTTTACTAATGCCTGCTACTTCCTGACTCAAGTTCTTTAGAATACCCATCATCTGTTGTATCTGGCCTTTAACTTCCTGTAGTTGGTCAGACAGATAACAAAGAGCATTGCACTTTTCTTGACCACTACTTCATTTTCTCCATATACTAAGTGTGCTCGTTTTGTTTGTTCGTTAATAATTCAGGAGTCGAACGGTCTTCAAAGAACACTTCGCAATCATTTTCCATCTCGTAATTAGTTCAAAATGCCAGTCTAGAGCGACTTTTTGCAGGATGACCTAAAATTTAAGAACTCTTCACTGTGGTGGAAAACGGTGTTGGGTGTTTGAGTGTGTTACTTCAGCTTGTGAGTGATCTTTGTTTACAAACGTGTATTCCCATTTTGGGTCAAAACGTCACTTCCCTCAGCATTTGGGGTCAGGTTCATTCGAGTTCAGCCGAGAATAGGAACTAGGTCACAACACATTCACGAATCAGTAGAATCAATAGTATGTTATTGTGCTCACTTCCGTTCACGCCAGTACGGACGATTTCCTTGAACACTATGTTGTCTGGCTGAGATTTTTTCCTTTTTTAGTTTTAAACAGACGTTTTTAAACTTATCAAAAGCTCTAATTTCTACAAAATCTTGAAGCTGATCTGTACTATAGTGGCATTTTCAGATGCGCTAGCACATTCATTCATTGGAAATCACTATACGAGACAAAAATCAGAAGGAACTCCACAACTGGAGACAGCGACTTAATGCACGTAATAACCAATAACAATGTATATAATACTATAATACTAATTGATATAATACTACAATAATACTGTGGTTTGCACCTACCTATTCTCGTCTCACACGTCTTGCCAGTGTAAAATGGTGGACACAAACAATATGGCGCATCCGCCGGTGCGGTGCAAGTGCCGCCATTTTCACAGACATAAAACTGGCAAGGATCACGGGATACTGAAAGAAAAAGTTATAAATAAAAATAATAATAATACATGTGTATATATATATCAATATAATATATACAGTGGGACAAAGAAAGAAAGTTTACTTAATTTTAACTTTAATAACTTGAATAATGTATAGCGGAAATTTTAGCACAGCACATGTATATTAATTAGCGGTGGAAAAGTGCCCGCTAATGCTGCAAATTTTAAATCTTTACTTGCTATGCTACACTGCAACTAAACAGTTGAAAATCCAAGCTTGTTGTGCGTCTGATACAGTGGCCTAGGCACGGAATACATTGACATGTGCTGTTAATATTCATTGCTATGATAGCACTATTGCAATGTATAGCATTTTGATTCATACAACTTGCAACAATAACGTTTTATATTTGTATATCAATAACTCTATATACCCTATAAAGTCAGGGGTACATAGGCAGTATCAATGTGCTTAAATGTTATCTGTGTCTTTTTAATTCTTGGAGTTATTTGACTTTAAATTAAGTAAAGTTTGTTTTGGCCGCATGGTATACTGAAATTACACTGAGCAGAGACAATGCGTCAGACTAAAACTCCAGAACTATTTTGTTACAATAATGTGAACGCCTTTGGCAAATAATTGAGAGCTTGCGCAATAATCGATGGGACCTCTTACCATTGTAAAAATTACATTAGTGCATCGGTGCTGAAAGCACTGTTGGTAGCGTTCATGCAGATATAGTGCAGTTCTTAGATGATAACAGATACCATTGTTAATGAGCAATGTCTCAAATAATAATAATAACAATAAATTGGTCACCAAGCCCCCACTCTGTATCAAAACCACTTTTGCAAAGCTGTTGAGAGAAAATGGACTCCTAATATTTGCCATATTAATTATGACATTTCAATTGGCTTTATTCCATCAAATTACGTACACTTAAAGAAGGAAACTTTGACATAGGAAACCATGGTTCCTTCGGTTATATACTTATTCTCAGGAGCGTTGCGTAATAATGGTCACATAGTCATTGACTACCACTTGGAAAAGGAAGGCGCTCATAATATTTAAAAAGGAAGAAATACGTATCACACACTAATTGAAATAAGAAATGCCAGGGTCTATAGGCTTTTATGAATTCGCAAATTAGTAGACTGGGCGAAAAAGTTAAAAGCCTTGTGCAAATCATCTCACGTTATTTTCTATAAAAGGCAACCCTTAGTTAGGGCCCCATCTCTTCTACCGTACTAGTACTATGTCAAAAGTATGGCAAGTGCACCCTGACTGAGCCCCGAACGCAGCTCAGTTTGGCTAGCAAAGTAGTCGCATTGGACGTTTGACTACATAGGTTAACTTGCAGACAGCTCCTCTCTCATTTTTATGCAAAAAAATTACCACTCGCACCTAGATTGAGCCCCAAACGCATCTCCGAGTTAGTGTTAAAATCTTTATGCCTGGACAAAAATCTAAATGCCTACGGAAGACAAATGAGTTCAGATGTCCGACTCTCTCCTTTCCCAGTGGCCGAAGTGGAATGAGATCCTGCATGTTAGCTAAGACTTGCATGATCTCGATGACAGCGTTGCCAGACTTGACTCTTTTGGAGCCAAATACTAATTACTACCAGTCTCCTTGAAAAAGCTCTAAGCTCTCAAATAACTGATTTACTCTTTGTTTTTTTTGGGGGGTTCCATCATAATTTAGGTTAAAATTAACTAATTTTCTATTAAAAAAAAACCAACAAAACAACTTTTACTTCTCTCAAAAATGGTATTTCATATGATCAGGCTTCTGTCATAATTCCCCGATGAACACGACTCAAATAATGACATCCGTGTTCATTTACCAATCAGTTGTTATGGTGATGCTCTAATATATAGACAGGTTTATTATAACTATAATGCCCACGTACATCCAATACACAAACTGTTTGTCCAAAATCTCTCGAAAGTCAATTTCTGACCCCAGTAGGCCCATTCCGGATATGGTTTGGCTCTTTTTTAGCGTTCTTTCGTATGAGTTTTGGCTCCGGCTCGAAAGAAAGTCTGGCAACCTTGCTCGGTGCTTCTAACATAGGCCTAGACTAGAGTTAAACCCTAGATGATTTGAGACTGTGCTTCGGCAAGATGAATTCCGTGAACACCCTAGCTGTTGTTTTGAAAGCAGCCAGTGGTGCCTGCAAGCTCTCGTTTAGATTCTCATGAGGAACAGAATATAGAGACTAAACACGCTCAGCTATGCACTAGACAAGAACATCAAATATGATATTCCCAGCGATTGAAGTAAAGCTAATCATCACAACTATCATTAAAACATTCCTTCAACGCCGTCGCCATAATAATTTTACTCACTTGAAAGACATTTCACTTTTATCTACAAGGAGTAAACATTAAGTGAGTACAGTTTTTATATATCGTTGTCTTAGTTGTTATTGTTTTTGTTTTTGTTTTTGTTGTTGTCACGATACTTTCACTGATATTATCATGCATTCTTGTTTTAGCCGATGAAGCAACTAAAATTTGTTGTCGTATAATACCTCGTTTATCTACCTCACTCTTACCTAACGAAAATGTAGAGTTTCAAACGGTAACAAATAATGAGATGATTCGCATAGCCAGTGTGCGGATTTGCTTACTCGGTATCGGCCTTCTTGTATTCCTGGCTTTTTGGATTTCGCAGTTTGCCCCTACAAAGCCAGGGGTACATAGGCAGTATGGTTTGTCTTCTGGGGCTGTACATGTGCCGCCGTTTTCACAACTGTAAGAGGCGCACGGGTCCCGAGAAACTGGAATACATACGATTCAGAATCAGAATTTATCAGATCATGAGTCTTAAAAAAAAACTTGTAAAAATTATTTTAACTTGATTTATATTTTGTGAATGAACATGCAGAGTAATTTACCATACAGTTGTAAAGTGCCAGCGCGATACACTGTATCTAATTGTAGAGTGAGGGAATTGTTTCGTTTTGCTTAGAGAGGACATCTGATCGTAAGTTTTCTTTCTTGATCCACCCATTCCTTCTTCTCTATGGCACTGAATTCGTCAGTAGAACATTTGAATTTCTCAAGGTCGAACATCATTTGCTCGAAATCCTTGCCTACTCGCTGAAAAGCTACGGTCCCTTGTTCTATCTATCTATCTATCTATCTATCTATCTATCTATCTATCTATCTATCTATCTATCTGTCTGTCTGTCTGTCTGTCTGTCTGTCTGTCTGTCTGTCTGTCTAAAATTTAGATCTACCCCAAGGACAAACTCGAATTTCTTATCTAGTACCCAAATATCTGAACTTGTGAGGTCTGCTAATTCTTATCATCAAGAAGATGAACCCACGGAGTATATACCAAGAAATTACTCCGTGACATCAGTCTATAACTCATCAGGAATAGTAATATATTCTTATAACATCAACATCATATTGATTATTTTCGTAATTCTTCCTTATAGGTCCACATAATAATTATGTTTCCTTTATATCTATTTTCAGAGCTGAAGTGAAGTGCGTTGATGGCCAAGTGCATAGTACTTTATCGGAGAATAGTCCCCCTTTGCTGTAAAATCTACGTAACGTTATTTTAAAGAAATGCATCAAGGTCTAGCAATCAGACTGTGTACTCCTTCATTTCTCTGAAGCTCAAAGGAGGAGTATTGCTGACGTGTCCAAAGAAAGAAAGAGGCCTAAAAGATATTATGCGATTCCAGCCAAGTTGAGTACGAGCACTTATTCATTTCTTCGTCAAAGATCAGTCCAGTGTACCCAGGCGGACGGAGACAATATGGTGCATCCGCTGGGGCTGTGCGCATGCCTGCCACCATTGGTAAACTGGAAAGTTTCGACACGGATCAAACGAAAAAAAAAAAAGGGGGAAATCGTGGGTTACTTTTACGAATTCACGATTTCGTTTTTTTTTTTCTTTATTTGTTTGTTTGTTTGTTCAAAACCGAGAGTGTAATTCTAGACATATTGTTCGCAACAGCTAAATGTTGTTAACTTTAATTAAAAAAGAAATACTTTATCACTGACGCCGTTGATAATTTACAACTTTTCAGGCCTAAGTCTGCCTGTAAATAACCATTTGATTATAAACTTGTAGGGATACGCCAAAACCCTTTGTTTCAGACAGACAAATAGACAGACAGACATTTAAACAGACATTTAGACAGACAGACATTTAGACAGACAGACAGACAGACAGACAGACAGACAGACAGACAGACAGACAAACAGACAGAGTGTAAGCAGAAAGCAGACACGCGAACAGCTTTGCTATAAACGGTCAATTTACTTACCAAACTGACTCTGAGGATTTTCAGAAAAAAAGACAATTGATTAGGCACATGTATGTATTCAGTCTGCATTAGGAAATGTATAAGATTATTTACACTTTTCTCAACTCTTTCGTTGTTCAATTTTTTCAAAACTTACGTCTTGCCACCGACCATAGCAGCTCTTAACCATAAATTTCAAAACGATGAGTTTTTTTAAGCAGACACCATCTTCGCTCATGATCACAGAAATGCCCAACTCTTTGACTGATCTCTGCGTTTGCGACTTTACAGATGTGTTAATGGAGATGACGATAATATTGAGGACACACGTGATGATAATGGCGAAATTGAGGATGACGAGATGAGGTTGAAACTGGTGATGATGAAGACGATGGCAAAAAAAAAAAAAAAAAAAAGTACTGTNAAAAAAAAAAAGACAGTACTGAGAATTAGGTGGGAATAATGGTCAGGATCGCTGTTTTACAAGAAAATAAACATGGAATATGAGATGGTTTCACTGCTTTCTGTTGTTTCTTCGCGTCTCTCTCCATGTCACAAATCTAAGCTTGTAATTTATGTAGATAATATGTGTATGAAACGTGGGGTCTGGGTGAGAAAAAGAAGTTGAGAAAGCTAAAAGGTTGACTTACCGACGTCTGGGTGGCCAGCAGTGATACCTGAGAATAAAATGGAGCCGTTTTAGCTGATTTTATGGGAGAGAGAGGGAGAGGGAGAGAGAGAGAGAGAGAGAGAAAGAGAGGTAAAGACTGAGAGAGAGATAGAGAGAGAGAAAGAGAGGGAAAGACTGAGAGAGAGAGAGAGAGAGAGAGAGAGAGAGAG